>LFIW01000414.1:0-47814 GCA_001625285.1 Colletotrichum incanum
CTTTCAGCTGGCGATGGGTTGGTGGGAGCCGTAGAGCGTGCTGGATGCGTACCCAGTCTGCTAGATGCTTCTCCTGGATAGTGGATAATCGCTGCTGGCCAGCAAATTCAAGAGCCCTTAGTTAGATGCCTTTTATGCGGTATCGCAGTGTTGAAAAAGGGATACCCCATTGCTGGGCTGCTGTTCTAATAGATAAGCCGTCTGCGATAGCTCTAAGGGCCTGGGCTATCTCAATCTCGGTATATTCGACCATGATAGGCAAAACAACGTATCTGCAAAAAATGATGTTATTTAGAGGAAAATTGGCATTATTATGATGTTTCATAAGGAGGGGTAGTTATGGTGTTGTGGGTTAGGTGAGCTGAGCGAAATGAGGGGGTGAGCGAGAAGTGGGTGACTGACGTTACCCGCCACCAGCCCCTGTTTGATGAGCCTTGACAGTATATTCTGCGCCAACCCAGTCCGATGTCTTTCCCAACCAAAAACCCGCCACAATATTGGATGATGCTCAGCTTGTTGTTAGTGCTTCGTTCTAGTCTGACAAATGGACAGTGGGGAGGGGACCTAGTAGCTGACGAAGATTTACCAAGTTCCTAGACAAAGACATATCTCGTCTGTTCTATGTCCTCTTTTCCAAATCTTTCATAGAGCAATACAAATGCCTTGACCGTGGGTTTTCTATCCTCAATGCCGGAGCACTTTAGATTGAATCAAACTTCTCGCTATGGTCTTTCCTTAAGCATGATATGTTTCTCCCAGTCTCGCTTGCTAACATATCAAGACTATTGATTACCACCCACGACCCACCATCGTCCGAACACTTCGAGCCGAAAAGCAAATTTGTCGCTGCAAAAGCTTTTTACCTTTTTTTTTTTTTTTATCTCTCTCAGCTGAGTACGAGTAATTATTTCAGGGCTGCCTGCCCATTGATCTGCCTAGCACAATAAATCTCCCTTAGCGTACACCCTAAGTCATAACGATGCAAGGCGAAATCCAAAGTTCTTCACCTAGATCGAAAATGTATACGGCTTTGCTCAGTGGTATGCGTACAGTTAAGACTATACTAAAACCCTGATTGCGATCACTTTCTCGACGACACTGTTCCTTCTCCCGTCTCGACCTCCTCCTGGTAGTTTGTTAAGTTTGACTTGCTATGTGGTTTGCAATTTGGACGGATATCAAACACCAAATCTCAAATAAGGGATCCGCTTGTAAATCCCGGATCGAAAGAAGTTTCGCAGATATTCGCCTTTTATCGTACTGCCCGCCAGGCTTGACCCCACAACTCTCATACTCCGGCGAAAGTGGCCGACAGGGACCCACTTTTCGCCGCTCAATCTCGCCGGTGCTGCACAAAGAACGAAAGCTTCACGGCGAAGTTGGTCCAGCAATCTAGATAAACAGCGGCCCATTTGTAATCTATAACGCAACTTAATGGAGTCCAACATATTGAGATTTGTAATTCATGGTTCTGCATACGAAGATATATAAACTGTCTGAATTACGGTGCCATCAAAAGCCCAATTTTCCTCCAATAGCTCAAACAAACAACATCAACTTCATTACATCCAATCATCGGGTTTCCTGGTCTCATTACCGATACTCAAATTCCAAGTATTCACAATGATTATCGCACTTGTCACCGGAGGAAATGCGGGCATTGGCGAGGCCGTCGTTCGCCAATTAGCCAAGACGCCTGATTTCCATGTTATCATCGGGTCTCGCAACGCGGAGTCCGGCTCGAGGCTGGCCGACTCCCTCAGCCAGGAGGGTCATTCTGTTTCCTCCGTACAAATTGATCTCGTCTCAGATGAGTCCATCCTCAAGGCTGTCGAGCACATCAGGAATACGCACGGCAAGCTCGATGTTCTTGTCAACAACGCTGGCATCCTCATCGACCTGTCCCCAGACGCGTTCACCTCCACTCGCGACCTCTTCCGCAAGACCTTTGAGACCAACGTGTTTGGTACGGCTGTTTTGTCCGAGGCGGCGCTCCCACTTCTACTCAAGGCTCAGTACCCACGCATCGTCTTCGTTTCCTCCGTGATGGGCTCCTTGGAGGCGTCTTTGGACGAGAAGACTCTCTTTTACAACATCGACTACAAGGCGTACGATGCCAGTAAGGCGGCCGTGAACATTCTCGCGGCAAACTACGCACGCTTGCTCAAGGATGCCAGTGGTGCCTCCAATGCAGTCTGCCCAGGGCTCGTCAGGACTAAGTTGACAGGTTACAATGATTATGGTGCACCCGTGGAGGTGGGCGCCGAAAGAATCGTCGAGTTGGCCACTGCTAGTCCAGGAGGACCGACCGGAACATTTTCAAACCGTGAAGGCCCCCTTCCTTGGTAAAAGAGACACAACAAGTCATCTCTAATGAGCATGGTCGGGGACTTTCCTTGGTTCAGTCTGAACAAAACAGGAAGTGGCAATATGCCTGTCACACATGTATTAGCACTACATCATGGTTGTAGCTAGATTCAAGAGATTTCCGATGTTGTCCGCTCCTGAGTTCCAAGTGTCGAGTTTCTCTGCGTTGGACACAACGCTTGCAGCTCGGTGGCATTCCAAAAGTTCCCCAAAGGAAGAGATGCTTCGTGATGAATTCTGCAGGTATGAGAGAGCGTCCATCTCCTCCTTCCATGACTCCGGTGTAGAGGCCGCCCATTGTGCTTTATGACAAGGAAGGGGCAGATCTCTCCAGCCTTCCAATATGACGCAGCCTATGCCCACCTTGACAAAGGCTATCTGTGCAATGAGAAACCAGACGCAAGCGATTCTATTGAAACAGGCTTAAGCAATTGAACCATTGTGAGACTGTGTCGGTAGGTCGATGACTTACCTTGTGCGAGACTCATTCAATATCCAATCTTCCCAAGAGACAGAAGCACCCGACTCAACATTGCAAGGAGTGTCAGTTATCAACATGAATTGTTTCCAAAATGCCTAGATGTCTGTCAGCCAGCAACGTTACCGCATCAGTGTTACCACGAACCGCGTATGAGAATAGCATTGCCATGTTGTAGTCCCAGTTCTCAGTTGAGGGGCCTCCGCCGTCGACAACGCGCATAATAATGTAGATAACTTCTGCCTGCAAGGCCGCAAATACCTCGTGCGGGGTAAAGTTATTCATCTTTCCATGTCAGTCTTCGGCGCAAGAGTACAACCAATACAAGAACTAACCTCTCTTAGATTCCGTTCCTGCTCGTCCCGAATTGTTTTCCACAGGAAAGGCCTCGTATCGCGGTTCCGCGAGGCGAAAAGCACAGCGATGCTCATACAGTTGGCAAGAGGCTCGGGAAGATGGCTCTTGTCTTGATAAGGGTGTATAAAAGGCGGAAATGATGATCTCCGAATCATCATTTGAGGGTATGACCGCAACGCCCTTCTGATGAGATTGGCACTGTTCTCGGCCACAGGATTAACGGTGCGTACACTGTTGAGCGGAAATGATGTCTCTGTCGTAAAAGATGCGACGGACTTGTTGTTGTTGATACAAGAAGACATAATTAACTGGTACGCCTCTGGAGCCAGTCTCATGTCTGTGACATTGACCGTATGACTCAAAGTCTCGAGACCATAAACGAAGTCCAACCCTGAATCGGTGCTACCTCCGAAGAGCATCGCACTGTCGTCTGGGTCTATTGATTGTATTGAAGAGTCCCAAGGCGGCTGATCATTGAGAAGTAGTGACGGAGTATCAGTGCGGACAAACGACTGGGATGAAGAAGTCTCCAGTGCGGAAGAATATTGAACTGGAGATGCAGTGACATGCCCTTCAGTTACTTGACTTGCCGTCTCGGGGTAGACACAATCAAGGCCTTTCTTTGTGCAACGTGCGCAGCGGGGTTGCAGGCTGCACTTGCACTTGGCTGTGCTGCATTCTTGGCATGGTCTTGGACGGACTCGAGGCCGTGTTCTTGTACGACGGCAGTATGGCAGGTGTCTCTTCAATGCGGCTTCTTTGGAAAGGGCACCTTGTCAGATTGCAAGTCATGCGTGGACGCGAATCCCGGTGGAACTGTCAAAAACACACCTTTTGTGAAGGGCTTGTTGCACACTTCGCAGAAGGAAACACCAGGAGCAGCGTCGCTCTGAGTGAGGCGACTGAGGCCAAAGTCCAGACTCATTTGAACACAGTTTCTTCACTAGATGGGATGTCGACTGTATGGTGGTTGATCACCGAGACCTAGGGTCGTTCAGGGACTTCAAGATGGGGCCCTTATGAGAGGAGCCATCAGATCTCTGGAAAGTGTTATAGGCTATGAAGCAAGGTTTTCGATGCTTAATGGTGTTCTCAGGGAACCTCACAGACTCGAGTTTGTCAGCGAGGCCCCATGATGGTACGGAGTTAAGACTAATGTCCGATCGCCGAACAACAGCCAACAGCGGATTAACTCGGATTATTCACCGGTCAAGTATCGATGAAAAGCACAATTTCGGGCAAAGTGAAGTGCAACGGAAAATTGTCTCAAACTCCAAACAGATAAACCTGCCATGAACGACGATTGTTCTGTTCAGCAACATGCTTAGCGCCTGTAATGAATAACACAGAGTCAGAGCCGTCCAGAAGATGAAATACGACCAAAGCATATCGAGACTGGTTACGAAACTTGGAGTTGAATCGCAAAGCCAGCGGCTAATGGACAATCGCAGGGCCGTTGTCTAACTACGCAACCGCTATATGAGGGGAGGTGATGCGCCTTGTTATCCATTGTTCTTTAACAGGAATGCGTGGCCGAGAACCGGGATTTGAGATAAGTCAAGCAACTACATTACCGACAAAGCCGACAAGTATTTCAGCTGCGCTCCGTTCTCTCAAGGATACCAGCTATTCTACTAGAAGATCAGATGAAAGCCTTTGGGGGCGGGACTATGAGGCTTGAGCCAAAGAGCTGTTTGAGTTCAACTGTGCGCTAGAGCCCGGAGCTGGCACTTGCCACCTGCTGTCGTGTCGCACTCTCAGCAGCCGGATCGACAGGAGCACCTGGCGACTGGCAGGTGATCAGCCATCAGACTATGACCGAGACCGCGGGCGAAGGTTATGTTGTAAAATATTAAAGGGCGCTGCGGGTGCATGGCAGCCCAATGGAGATGATGAGAGTGCCCGATGATGGTGTGGCAGGATCGGCGGCTGCAGTCGATGGTGTTGACGAGAGTGCGGATTGACAGGGGCAGTGTCAATCCAATGGGGAGAGCCGCGGTGGAGGGCACGTTGGTTTTTGACCATTATAGGCGAGGGGGAGATGGGTGCTCTTCGTGTATTTGTCGCGCGAAAGACGGGTGATTATGGCGGTTGTATGGGTGAGAGTGAGATCGGAGTGAGAACGATAACGAGAGCCCAACCACCCGACGGCCACTTGCTGAGTGAGACCAATTAATCCCGAGGTGCAAGTGATGAGACTTGGTGCGAGAGAATCCGGGCGGCTTTCTGCCCCACGACCGCCCGCCGCCACGTTTGCGTTCATGTCGATGTCAATCCACCATGACGATAGCAAACGGCTAACGGCTCTCAGCCAAGCTGTCGGTGCTGGACTACACGACGTCAGGAACTGAGTGTCGAATGCTGGGTAGCAATACAGGAACAGCAGATGGAGAGATGGGCCCCGATCCGGAAAGTGAAGCTGTACGACCTCATCGTGCGTGCATCATGCATCTGGAAGAGACACTGAGATGCAAGGACCTGAGCATCCATGAACCGGGGGAAATGGGTCACCCTCAATAGCGGAAAAGCCGTGATGTCTGGCATAGTGGCCAGCGAGAGACGAGAATCCATCGGGGATGAACAAGCCAAGCCAAACCGGCGACAAACTGACGGCCACCTGCTTAGGTTTTTTTATTTTATTATTATTATTATTATTATTATTATTATTATTATCATTATTGCAGTCGCTCTCCTAAGCGATTCTTCACCGGCTAATGGGTGATGCGATGCGGTGAGGAGGGCTGGAAACGGAGGAGGGGAGGGCGGAAGCATGAAGGGTCGGAATGGCGGGAAGAAGCCGGAGACCAGATTGGGCCGGGACATGGTTGGTGACGGAAGTGAGCCATGAGAGGTGAGTGATGAGTGTGAGGTGGGCCAGACCCAGCTGAAGTTTTGGTGTGAGAGGTCAGAAAAGGGAGAGTCGTGGTCCTGACCCGACCTGTCTCATCCAGTTATGCCTGTCAAGGTCACAAATCTGCCGTTCCGGTTGGCCAGTTCCGTCCCCATTCGTCTTGTCCGCTCTGAAGTGGCCAGCTGCAACGAGGCCCAAAAGTGTAAAGGGGCGCTCAGAGGCTTCCCCGGGACCAATCGCCAGGGATGTCGCCCTGTCTTGAACGGTCTGGGCTGGTCTTGTCACCCCTCAGGGGAGGGGTGACTTTTTCGGTCTTTGGGGAGTGAGGATGCAAAAGAAGAGGTGGGCTTTCAAGTTGTCACTGTGACTGCTGCAACGGCGAATGCGACAGTGATAGAGCTGGACCGACACCACGCACGATGAGCATACTTTGGATCTGATTGCTGGGCTTTGCTTTTCATTCATCCGCTGAGTCGCCTTTGGCGTTTAACGTGTCTTCCACTGGTTCCCTAGTATGATTAGCAAGGCATTGATGAGGTGTAATTGAACGAGAGACCCTGTTGTCCGCCGCCGTTGTATTTCATGTCGACGTGCCCCTCCTGTCCCCCTCATCTAAGTCTCCTTTTTCCTCCCCCCCCGCTCTTTTCCTCTCATATCAACCAACATCTTGTGGCCCTCTATGACCACACACCTCATGTGTACCGTATAGGGAGATCAGATTGCATGCAACACGCTCACCTACGTTTACACACCGTTGCTTTCATCGTTGTCACAAGCGACATCGTCGTTTCCCAAACGAACTTCGACTTGCAGATATCCCAACCTCTGAATCCCCACAACGCTCATCGTCCGTCGCGCGTCGTCCACTTTAACAGCGGCTAAAGCTCCCTTCAATCCCCATAGCACTTGAGCATCTTCCGGGGGGCTTGATCCTTTTCTAAGACTTTGTGGGGTCCGATTTGCAAACCCGTCCTCGGCCTCCTCCGCGCTTGGTCCTGTGCCCTGTCACCCAAGTCGGTACTCGCATCCGCTTGGAATTTAGACGGTGGGGTTGTTTGTGTTTTAGGGGCCGCCTCCTTTTCCTCACCGCATCGTTGGCAGCGGGTGACTTTACCGCCCGAAGAAGGTGCCCAGAAGTGCCCCGAGTGCCCCTCAAGTGGTCCTCGCAACAGCGAAGGAGGTCATTTTGGCGGTGGACTGGGCTCCCTCTGGAACCAGCCTCCCCTTCTTCCCAAACACAGACGGCCAGAGGTCCTCTTGAGTACCCTGGACCCTGTCATCACTTAAAAGACGGGAAGCTTCAAAAACCGACTAGTATCGCCCGCACCAACACCACCACACCAGGTCACCGCCTGTGTGTGTGAGTCTCCTTCTCTTGGTCCAACGTCCCCTTCCACACACTCACATACACATACTTCACTTGCTCGGTGAAAGACGCCGAGCAGGTGATTGAAAACCATCATGGCCCTCACGCAGACGGTCACCATTATCAATAACTCGGGCAAGATTATAAGTACCGTAAGTCTCTTTTTTCTGGCTCACACCCGTTGCATTCTGCTCCCCACTGCCCCTCTTTCAGACTCCATGTCTACTGCGATCCAGCCCTCGAATCCGGCCGTCGGAGCTGCGTGCAACACTTGACATGCAAGCAATGCAGACGCACTACAACTTCCAGGCGAAGAAGATGAGACCTAATAGCTGACGTATCATTTTGGCAATGCAGGGCAAACACCTGGCCGGTATCTTCAAGGAAGCTAAGGCATCCTACCAGGAGAAGAAGGCCGCTATCAAGGCCGACCGTGAGGTCCTCAAGCGCGCCCAAACGTTCGACACCTCACGCGATCTTACTCCCGAGACCTTCGATCGCCGCTATTCGCACGATGACGGCCGTTCCGTAGCCAGCTCCCGGCGGAGTCATCGCTCCAGACGCTCCCAGTCGAGCCACCGATACCACGACCGCGACGTCGAGTACTACCCTCGACGAGCACTGACCGAGAACAACCTCAAGACACATTCCGAAGTCTCAAGTGTCACGCCATCGAGGGCACCGCCTCCTACCGCATACCGAGCCCCCTATGCCGAGACAGCTCCTCGCGATATGGTTATGAGCCGCCCAACCCTGCATCACTACACGACTGCGCCGACATGTAGCGAAAGCCTCGCAGACTCCGCGACAATCCGCGGCTCCATGGTTCCCCGGACCATGTCTGCGCCGGTGATGGCCAAGGGCCGTAAGGAGAAGGAGATCGATATGGACCTCGCCTACGGCAACATCCCTCCCGATCTGCAGGATCGTACCGACCTGGACCCCATGACCAAGGAAAAGGAAGCGAAGACTCTTGTCGCCAGGGTCGAGGGACTTCTCGACGAAGCCAAGTGCATGCACCACTCGGCCACTGCTACCATCGCCCATCTGCAGGGAAATCCCGACGCCGCTGCTGCCGTTGCCCTGACCCTCGCCGAGCTGTCCACGCTCTTGAAGCAAATGTCCCCTGCGTTTTTATCTGTCATCAAGGGAGGCTCGCCCGCCGTTTTCGCGCTGCTTGCTTCGCCGCAGTTCCTCATCGCGGCGGGCGCAAGCATCGGTCTCACCGTGGTCATGTTCGGCGGATGGAAGATTGTGAAGCAGATCAAGGATGCACAGGCCCAGCGACAGGCCGCTATCGCCAACGCCATCGCATTCGAGGCCCAGCCCGCACCGCAGCCCATCGAGTACGACTATCCCCCAGAACAGTACGACCCGTACACCCAGCCTCGGGAAGGCAGCGTTGCCTACGACGAGGCCTACGTCCTCGACCCCCGCCTTGACGAAGAGCTCAGCTCCATCGAGAGTTGGCGTCGTGGCATCGCGCCCTTCGGCGAGGATGACAGCGCGGACATGGAACTCATCAGCCCCGAAGCCGCGCGCTCCATGCGCGGCGACCCGGACACCCGTACGGAGCGGAGTTTTCGCACGCAACGCAGCTCCAAGACGCACCGCAGCTCAAGAACGGAGAGGACCGAGAGGACGGAGAAGTCGCACCACTCGTCCCGGTCGCACCGTAGCACCCACGAGTCAGAGGCCCCTGAGCGCAAGAGCAGCGTCGCGAGGTCCGAGAGGGACGCTGAGAGCGTCGCCAGCAGCCACCGCAGCCACCGAAGCTCCAAGTCGAAGCGCAGTGAGCGCGCGTCGACGCTGGCCATCGAGGATGGGAGCCGCCAGAAGGAAGACGAGGCCATTGAGGCGGTCCTACGGCCCAAGAAGAACAACATGCTCAAGACCCTGTTCAAGAAGAAGGAGAAGGAGCACAGAGACAGAGAAGAGAGGGTGTCTGCTCTTGTGTTTTGATGCATGATCATGAAGAAAGACGGCAATGAAGACAGCGACGAATGGAAACGATGCATATGGCTCGGGCGGTATTCCCAGCCTGGACGGAGTTGGGATTGTAATGGGTAACATGAACGGATGATATATGATGGACGGACACGCCCTCAGTTTTGCATTATTATCAGGAAGATCATAACACTATTAAAGAGGCAATATTTTACAAGCTATTGCAACATAACATTGGAGCGATCAAAAAGGGAGAAACTCGATTACAATGGTAAATGCTATCTTGGTATAGTTAAGATTCATTGTCTCTATCCAATCGTTGTCGATTGACTATATAGCGGTGTCGGCAAGTACCGTTGGTGATTGATGGGGATTGGCCGGCACAAAAGAATGAGATCGACTACACCATACATTAGTCTTGGAGAGGAGGCGGTGCTCTTTAAGGCTAGCTAAGTTGTGACCATCGTCGAACAAGAGGCGTAGGGCTGGATCGGAGATGGGTGGAGGGGGTGGGAGTTAATATCAGACCATCGACACCAGACCCGGGTCTCAGCTGAACGGCGCGGCGCAAACCTAATGACGGCAACGGACGAGTTGCAACGAGGAGAGAAGGGTGTTGGAGGGAGGGGAGAGGGCCTGCGGGCTTTCTTTTGGTTTACGAGTCGAGGCACAAATGCCGTATGTCAGCTTTGCCTTTACGGCGCTGCTTCTTACGCAACCCTCGAATTTTCGCCAATACCGCCGTTCCCTCGGCCCTGCAGCCACAACGCATATTCGCCAGGTTTTTATTTTACTTTTTTGTATTTTTATTTTTTATTTTTTTACATCGCACAGCTTTTCGTCTACTTGAGGGTTGGCGCCAGTCCCTCAAGCCGTTCGTCGAGCCAGCCCTAGCACTTCTTTCTTTTCCAAGGCTTAGCTATGTCTCCAGGTATTCCCGAGAACCGTGGAGTCGGGACTGGCTAGGCGCAAGGGGCGCAAGGACGCAACCTTACTTCATCCGTTGTTCTATTAACGGTCCAATTCTTGCAAGGCCCAGACCTTTCCACATCTCTACCTCAGCCTCAAGATATGTGGACATCTCGTCATGGCTGATGGTCCACATCGGGTGCCATTCTTCAAACGAGACTCAATGCTGTTAGTGTGAGAGGGCGAAATGGTCTCACAGCCCCCAACTCCCGAGTCCCCCCTCCCACTTGGGTGCTTCTCCTCCTCCACCCAAATCTCTTTTCCGTCATCTCACCTCATCATCAACCCTGCATTGCATTTGAGCTACCCTGACTTACGTGCCCGTCTCATCTCACCTCTCATCCTCTTCGGCCCCACAAGGCGAGGCCGCTGGGAGGAAGAAGGAGAAAGAGAAAGAGAGAGAGAGAGCGAGAGAGAGGGAAGAAGAAGGAAAAGAGAAAGAGAAAGGGAAAAGAAAACCCTTTGGACCCTGCCGACGAGAAGAGGGAACGCAACCCCGGTTACTCGAGTCTTCTGGAAGGATTGCGGGCCACCTCATCAAACAAACCCATTGAAAACTGCAAACGCGATTGAAGGCAGCAGCAAAACAACCATGTCCCCGGACGATGTACGGCTTCATCCGTCAGGAAACTAGCAAGGCTCCTAGGTTTCTGCCTCTTTTCCTCTCTCTCGTCCCCGCTCAAGGCATATTCCGGCCGCCACATGCAGCCATCGCCAATCACACACAGCCATGACCCCCAACGTTAGCCGGCGGCGCCCCCCAGTCCTGCGCCATCACCCCGAGCTGAGCCAACTTGGCTGCAGTGGCCAGCCCCGAAAGGATACGACTTTGCGCAAGGTGCAAACAAGAACCAAGGGGGGCAGAAGCTCAGCGCAAAGGTCAAGTCATATCGCCCTTCTCCATTGTACGTTTGGTACTTGTACCGCCGGACAAGAGAGGGCGGCGGGAGAGCCCACCCACCTCCGGCAGGTGTTGGTAGCTGTGTTTCCCCCCGGGCCTGACGAGAGACAACACGCGAGTTGTCTTATTAGTTCTTTTTCCTCTTCTTCCTTCCCACCAATCCTCCTTCCTCCTTTCTTTCTGATCATTGCTCTCTATAGCGGGGTTCTTCAGTAGCTTTTGTGTTTATGGTTTCTTCAACGCCGCTTGTTTGTTTCGAGTGATCCACGAGCTGCCTAGTATCGACCTACATCTATCTTGTCGACATCATACCACAGCGAGCCTCTACGCACTGAAATCTCATCTGCCGTCAAGTGGTCTTCACAGGCTTCCGTCTAATCTTGCCCGTCAAATGTATCTGCGCCGTCGACGCAGAATTACGGCCTCGTCCAAGACCAATTGACGCCGCTACTCGATCATCTTCTCCAAAAGCCATCACTAACAGGGTACCCTGTCCGGGCCACATTTCCACTCACCTAAACCCGCCAACATGGACGGTCAAGGTCTTGGTCTGCGGGAGAATCATCCCCAAGACACGAATCAGATCCAAATGACCCCGTCGACAGAATGGCACCCTGCCCGTCAATTCGCACGGAAACCCATCAGCGCGGCCCAGTCCACGCCGACGACGCCGGCACCCGTTGGCAGCCCGTTCGGGCCCCACGGAAGAAGCCCACCAACACCCTCCGCGAAATCACCACAACCGTCTTTCTCGGAACGAGCTGCTGGCGCAGCGGCCTACTTTTCAGCCCCGTCCAGTGGCAACGATACCCCGTCGCACCAGCGGCCCCGGCCGGCTCCACTGCAAATGCACCCGGTCGAGTACTCAAACTACTCGGGCTCGTACTCGAGCCTCAGCACGCCTTACACCGGGGGGCTTTCAACCGGAGGTCTCCCGCCCAAAAGGCCGATGCACGCCCGCGTCGACTCGCAGTCCTCGGCGGCCGGCCTCCTCTCGCCGCCGTGGCAAGGCCCTCCGCCGAACCGGCAGCAGTCGATGTACTACCCGCCGGAGCCCCTGCGGCTCTACAACAAGTACTGGCACCCGTCGTGGAACATGTACTTCTTCCTGTTTGCCGGCATCGCCTTCGCCCTTGGCCACCACTTCTTCTACGCGAGGCTCGACGGCACCGTGGCCGACGGGCAGATCCGCATGCTTCGCTACGGCGCGGCGCTGTCGTTCCTCAGCAAGGCCTGCCTCGCGTCGGCTGTGATTCTGGCCTTCCGGCAGAGGGTGTGGATGACGGTCCGGAGGAAGATGCTCACCCTGGGCGCTGTCGACTCCCTCTTTGCAGCCGCGGAGGACATGACTGCCATTTTCAACATGGAGGTCTTCCGCCAAGCCCGGGTTGCCATGATCCTGGCCATCTACGTCTGGTGCACGCCTCTCGTGGTGGTTCTCACCTCCGACACGCTCACGGCCCAGCCCGCGACGACGCGCAAGGACACCATGTGTCCGTCGATTCGCACGCTCAACTTTGCGCAGGAGGAGACCAACGACTTTCGAACCACCCCGAAAATCATGAACCTTTTCGAACTCTCCGTGTCCATGTGGAACACGACAAGCCTAAACCAGTCCGACGAGCATTTCTTCGACTATTGGATCGGGACGAGTTGGCAGTTTGAAGAAATCTCCACGTCTGCGATCCTGGGCAAGAAGCCCATGGTCAGGACCAACGCTGGCATCGACATCTGCGGCATGGGCTACAACTGCACATTCTCCATCAAATTCCAGGGTCCCGGGTACAAGTGCGAGGAGCTGGCCAGCGGCGTGGGGGCCACGCCCAAGAAGCTCAACGGCGCCGACGTGCCGTTCAACATGAGCATGCTCGCCCCCGTCGGCAACCACACGTACATCGCCCACGCCACGCTGGGCGAGTACCAGAACCCACAGATGAACGATTCGGACCCCGGCGGCATCCCGAAGATCCCGCCGCCCTTCCCGCCTCACCTCGGCGCGCTCCGCACGGAACCCCCTCTTTTCTTCGGATACGCCCACGTCGACGAGCCCTCCCTGGACCAGCCCTCCAACAACTCGGACCCCCGGTGGCAGACGGCGTACACCCCCAAGGTGTTTGGCTGCGAACACCGGGAGACCGAGTACGAGGTCGACTTCAGCTACTACGGCCTCGTGCAAAGGACGCACGTCCGGAAGAGGACCTTCCTCGACCGCATCGTCGACACGCGCTACCTCCCCGGGGTCGACGCCGTTGACGGGACGGCGGACAACACAACCGCCACCCCCGAGTCCAACTACATCCTGCCGAAAGACGTCGCCCGCTACCGCCGCGCCATGGCGTACCACTCCATCGGCCTGCAGTTCCGCAACTTCGTCAACGGCACCATCTTCCAGCCAAACACCAACGCCAACACCAAGGTCCTGCAGACCCGCATCCTCGACCAGCACAACTACCTCGTCGTCAAGGACTTCATGAAGGAGGTCCAGAGCCTCTACGAAGACGTCATCCTCTCCATGTTCGCCCAGCCTCGCCTCCTGGCCGTCGTCTGGGCCAACGACACCAGCATCAAGACGGGCAACGACAAGGGCGCCGACATGCTGTACCCTTGCACCCGCGAGCGCACCGACATCCGCTACAAGTACCACGCCAGCGATCTCTGGGCCGTCTACGCCGTCGCCATCCTCCTCGCCGTCGTCGGCGTGGCCTTTGGCGTCGCCGCCGTCCGCGAGGAGGGGCTCGTCCGCAACACGCGCTTCAGCAGCATCGTCGCCGCCACCCGCGGACCGGGGCTCGAGAAGCTCCCCTGGGCCACGACGCCCAACAGCGACCACCGCCCTGTCGCGGGCGCCAAGGTCGGCTACGGCCTCGTGCCGAGGGACCCGCACCAGAGCGGCGCCGAGACGTACGGGTTCGGGTTGGAGGGGGATGTCAAGCAGCCTCAGCGGGAGGACGCCGGACGCACGCCGTCGAGGCTAGGCAGCCCGTTCCAGAGGAGCGCATTCAATAGGAGGTGGTCGAGATTGAGTACTCAGCCATAGTCGTAATGTCGTTTTTTCTTCGTCCAGATATCCAAAAGCCATGATTAGCATAGTTTAATATCAGCGTTGCTCTAGGTTTCATCATCATCTATACACACGTCTTGGCACCACTAGTATGCTTTCATCTGAACCAACGGATTCTATTCAGTGATCAGTACAGATTAGGTTGCAGTCATGTATTACAAGAGGGAGCCAGGCATGCACTGCACATGATCATTCCTCTATGGGGGATCAGAGTTGTGTTTGCTGCTCTCACGGGCCTTTCACAAGCAACACGCCTCCCTACAAGGGATGCACAATCAGCGAGAAATGTGTACCATGGACCATTCGTTTCGTGCGGCTGCTTCGCCTGATATCTACATTAAGCCATACAATGAGGTGGTATATGCGCTCTGCGCGGCTTGGAATTTCATGCAAACGCCCATCCCCTTTTTCGTGTCCCGCCCGAGGCCATCAAAAACGCCGAGAACATGAAGATGGAATTCCCATCCAAATCCCTCCTACCAATGTCATTATGCCCCCCATGTGGTTTGTCATTGATTGATGCTGTTTCCCCGTCGTAATATGCTGGTTCGTGAAAACTCCTGTTGTCCCCTCTTCAAAACTCCACCCTGTCGTGTACCACAATCATAAGTCTTCGGCCAGAAGCGCTCGGACATCCGGCTCATTGAGGAGCTTGCGCTCGCCAAGCTCTGAAAGAGGCTTGCCATCACGTACAGCACCAAAGTCGAGAATCTGACATACAAACTTGTTAGCATCATCATCTTTGTGGGCTGCAGAAAAGAAAAAACAACAGACAAAAGAATAACGTACCTCGACATAAGTCAAGCTGTCACGCTGGACGGCGGCCACACAGCGCCGCTCGTCAAACTTGACCTGCCAAACTCCGCTAAGGTCGGTCAAGAGATCCTGCACGCACTCGCCTGTGCGTATATCCCACATCTTGACCGTCTTCTCGCTTCCCGAAATAACTTTCCGGCCATCGTGCTGGAAGCATGTGATAGCGCCCGTGTGGGCTGTCAGAACATTCTTGCACTTTCCGTTCTCTGGGTCCCAGATTCGTAAAGTGCTGTCGGCAGCTGCCGACACCAGTCGCTCGTCACGCAAGTCCAACAGTCCAACTAGCAAGCTATGTCCTTCAAGGGTGTGTAGGCACGCGCCAGTGTTGAGATCCCAAATCTTGACCAAAGAGTCCATGGAACCGGAGATGCAGCGGTTGCGCTCGTGGTCGAGGACAACGCTGTAGACCTTCTGGGAGTGGCCATGCAGAACGTGGAGAGATTCGCCGGTGCTGATACGCCAGACTCTGACGGTACTGTCGTAGCTGCCACTGACAAGAGTGTCGCCGTGGGCGGAAATGGCGCGGACTGAGTGTGTGTGTCCGGAAAGCGTTCGGATGAAGTAAGGGCAGTCAGCGTCGTTCGCCGGGGGACCGGTCTGGATGTACCGGCGGGACCCGACCTCGGGCAGGCGCCAGACACGGAGCTGACTGTCGCGAGATCCTGTGATGATCAGGGGCTTCGGTGGCATCATGATGGGCTTACCATCATGTCCCTTGCCGGTCTCGGTCGGCATCAGAATCTGTAGGCATCGGACAGTGCTCGTATGGCCGTAAAAGACCTGAGTGCAGAGGCCCTTTTCGATATCCCACACCCGAACAGATCGGTCGGTCGATCCGGATACAAGCATGTTGCCTTCGTACTGCAGAGCCCAGACGCCACCCTCGTGACCCTCGAGCTTCTTGCGAAGCTTGCCGGTCTTGGTGTCGTAGACGTGGATCAAGGTGTCATCACTCCCCGTAATGATCTTGTCCTCGTCGAACTGCAGGCAGGTGATGACATGGCGGGGGTGAGCAGCGAAGGCGACATGCCCGGGCTTCACCTTTCCGCTTGTCCAGCTTTGCCGAATCATGTAGTGGCGTCGGTAGAGAGACTTGAAGAGGTGCAACTTTTGGAGACCCGGGATGCTCGTCTTGGGGTTGGGTACAGCAGCCGCAGCGGCATTAGCAGCCGAAAGCGGCCCCTCAGACTTGTGCTGCTTGACTTCCGACTGCATGGCTTCCAAACGAGCAGCATCTTGGCCGCTGGCTCTGCGCTTCGATCGGTCGGCGCTGGACATGTTGAGCGCCCGCTTGCGCTTGGAGCTACGGAGCTTGATTGTCGAGTCGGGTTTGACGACGGACTTTGTAAGTTCGTTCTCGGCCGACTCCAGTCTGTTCAGCGGTCTCAAGTCGACCTCTGCGCCAGTGACGCCAACCGGATCCTGCCAGCCCCAACCCTGAGCAATAGCCTTGTCCAGTTCGCCGGGAGGCAGTGTGAAGCCATCACGATCGAACAGCTCCTTCCATCCAGTTTCGTTTGTGTCGACAATGTTCCGCCAATGCTTCGAAACTTGGGCAGCTCTGCACAAGTCGCGGTGGTCGAGGAAAGACAACACGTGGAAGCTCAGCTCGAGAGGTAGCTGCTTCAAGAAATCGCACTTCAGAGCGGGGGTGACGACATCGGCAACGAGACGTAGGGTCTTTCGCGGGCAGCGGCGGAGGAGGTTGTACATGATGAAGCTCTTCATCTCGTTGGGCATAGAGTCGAAGCCCTCCATCATGGTGCGTGCATTCATCATGGCGGTGTGGGCGTCGAGGTTGTCGAGTTGAGATGTGCTGTCATCGGCAACCATGGACATGTCGGAGACATAGCCACCCTCCTCGGTGGTCTGCGATTCATTCAACCACGATTGATCTCGGAAGCTGACATTTCGTCTGGCGACGATGCTGCTCTGCGGCGACCCTGCGTCTTCGTCGTCCGAGTCTCTCGAGTTCAGCTGGGCGGCGGCGAGTGTCGGCGAAAGTCTCGGACTAGGGAGGCTCGCATCCTGCGCAGCCACGGCATCGATGGAGGGCCGGTGGCCAACGGCCCTGAGGGACTGCTGCAGTGACTCGTCGTCGACGAAGGGCTCGGGGTCGGCATCGGTGATGGGAGGAGTGGCGACGTTGCTGCTGAAGACAGTGAGTGCGTCGCTGCCGATAGGGCTGGCGGCCTCCTGCAAGTTTGTTTGGCTCGGGCCCGACTCGGGGGGCGTGTGGCTCGCGCGGTTGAGATGAAGTGATCGGGGTCGGGCACCACGTTCCGAACTAGTGCCAGCGACTTCGGAAGTGTCTGGGGTGGCCAAGTAGCCGCTTTGCTTGCCTTGGGTGAGTTGACGTCGAAGCCGCTGGGAGTGGTCTTCGGGGAAGGCGAGACCGGTGGGCCTGGGGTTTCTCGACGGCCGCGAAGGCAGGACGGGGGACGGGTTGTAGGATGGCGAGGTTTCACGAGGGTTCGACCGACGTGATCTCCGCTGATAGGCATCCAAAGGAGACTTGGCGATGCGTCGAGGGGATTCTTGGCTTGACTCGTCTTCTTTGAGGATACCTGCGGGTTGCCTCTCGGCAGCAAGCGGTGCCTTGCGCTGCGAAACCAGCCATGTCAGCGAGTGTTCAAGGAAAGAGCGACGACGCGGCAGGAGGTCACGTACCTTTTTGTAGACGAAGGGGTTGTCGGCTATGGCGTCGGAGGAGGAGCCGGTGACGCTGAAGGAGAAGTTTGCAAGTTCGGGAGGCAGAGGCTTGGAGGCGAGAGGATATTCCTTGGAATCGAGCTCGTGGAGGGGACGAACCTCGCGCAGGTAGACGGGGGGGAAAGTGCGCTTGGTTGTCGTCGTAGTGGTTGTCGTCGTGGTCTCTATGCACTCGGAGACGGCCAACTGCAGACTTGTCGGGTCGGTGCCATGGCTAGAGTTGTTGCCCTCGTCGACGGAGAAGGAGACGGTCTGGCTCGAGCGAGGCCGCCGCACCTCTGTGGTGTTGATCTGGGGACCAGGCGAGGGCGTCATGGTGCCTCTCGAGTACGGCGATGGTGGTTGAGAGGTGGTAGGTAGGGTGAGGTGAAGGAAAGGCGGTAGGGTTGGCGGCGGGGGAGGATGGTCGCGGTCGGGGGAGGGGGGATGTCGAAAGGAGAGATTTCGGATCAAGATCGGGTGCAGGGCGGGATCAGGACCAGAGAGGCGAGGTGCGAGGGTGGTGAGTGTGACGGTGGAACCAGGTTTGAGAGTTTGAGGGTTGGGGATTTCAAAGGTGGCGGGCGGGATTACGGTCGCAGGTACGGGTCGGGCAGTGAGTGTGTACTTGTGGAGGTGGAGAATTTTGGCAGCGGCGCGAGCGAGAGAGGATGGATGAAAGGCGAGCGCAGCGGTACGTAGCGGCGGCGGCGGCAGTCACTACGGGCAAGCAACACGTCTCTCAGTGGAAAGTGCGACTCGCGTGAGCGCTGTGCAGGTGTCGCGTTGGTACCTTTACTACTTGAATGGGCCCCTGAGGTACCTGGGTGAGGCAAGGTGGTGGAGTGGGTGCACGGCACAGCAGCAGCCCACGGCACACATACACACACGCACACACCGCAACCCGGTCGGAAGCGCAAGGAGGTTAAAGGGTAAAGGGGGGCGAGAGACCAAGAGGGAGACAGGGACAGGAGGAGAGTGTGTAACAGAGAGAGAAGGAGAGGAGGCGAGGCGAGGCAATGCAAGGCAAGGCAGGTGTCGGTCAATAACGCGGTGAGACGAGGACGGACGGCGGCCGGCGCATGGGGGAAAACGACGACAGACAAGTCGGCGGTGGAGGATGACGGGACGAGTGCCGGAGGCGGAGGCGAATTGGAATGTTGAGATGCAAGGTTGAAGAATGGAAAGCTCCCGGAGTCGAGTCGAGGTGTGTGAGAGTGAGACTTGGACTGAGACTGAAAGTGAAGGTGAAAGTGAGCGTCGAGGACTGTCTCCTTTCTCCCTCCTCCTTTCTTGTTTGGTCCGGGTTCGGTTCAGTAGTGGTCTTTTTTTTTTTTTTTTTTTGTGGTTCAGTGGCCTCGAGGGTCCCCCCTCCTTTGAGAGAGGGCACATCAAGTTTGCAGTGCGGGCAGTGCGGGCAGTCTTGCAGCGTGCGTGCAACCAAGGCAGTGTCGAGGCAAAAGACACACAAACACATACTCTGTACACACATGCTGGACACAGAGAGGGAGAGGGCTGGGCTCGGGCTTCAGGGGCCTTGTCTGGATGCTGGATGCTAGATGCTGGATGCTGGATGCTGGATGCTGGGGAGACTGGACCTGGACTGAATCACAGCGCAAACGTGACAAGTGGATCATTCGCCTCAATCCTGGGTTGGCCAGGTACCTAGTGTAGACAAGGGGTGAGGGGAGAACTGAAGCAAGATTGAGATGGAAAACGACAAAAATCCAAAATAAAAATAAACTCCACTGCCTGCATTCGAGGCTTGCAAGTACTTCTCCCTACAAAACTCCGTGCCGAGGTACATGGCCCTTCCTTGCTTCAGTCTTTCCCCTAGCGGCCTCCACTTCCCTCTCGACGACGAGCGTCACCGGGCCACTTCGGTCGAGCGTGTTGGTTCCGGGGCGGCTACAGCATGCATCTCGACCAAGGCTTCGTGTGCCATCACCTAGTGTAGATGGCTGTTGATATGTACTGTCGTGAGTAGATGGTTTCCATCCACCGACAAGTCGTCCATTCCTGTATGAAAACGAATGCAATTCTCCGATGTCGCCCCGTCGATATCCCGCGCTGAAACCTCGAGCTTCGCCTCATGCTGACTGTGTCCTTGCGTCTCAATTCGATTGCCTGCCTGCCTGCCTCCTGCCTGTCTCCTTGTCCTTGGAAGCCGCTCCTTCAATCGTGCCTGGTCTTCGTCAGCGGGGAGTGGAGGACCAAAGTGGATGTCAAGCAGAGTCTGGACGTCAGTGCTTCACCAGCCTCAGCAGTTTCCTTGCAAGTTTGTGCAGAGTGGACTTGCTTGTTCCGTCCTTGCTATTTCCGCAGTCGACACGACACACACCAACCACACCATGACTGGACTCTGGACCAACCGCCCGCTGCCATTGGTGGATGCCGTCTCCACTGCCGCCAACACCAAAGCGGGGCATCCCCCTCTGATAGGAACCCGAGTACCTTTACCGGCGTTTCAAGCGTGCAAGGTACTTGTTTCTGGAACAGACAGACAGAATACGGAAGTGCTGCTCGCGTGGGCTCCTGGATCCAATGCCTACCGCCCGTTTGCTTTGCCTACTGTCCACCGAGGCACGTTCTCACCTTTCCTTGCCGTCTCTGTCTCTGCCTCTCACCGTCAAGCACACGCCGTGGCTTGCTCCGGTGTGCCCATGCCGCCTTTGTCTCAACTAACTCTCTCTCTCTCTCCATCCTTCTTTTCACGCCTTCAGCAACCTTGGAATTCTCCTGTCTCGTCCCTTGGCTTCTGCTTACCTGGCTAGTGTCTGAGAGAGGAGACCGTCCAGAAAGACCCCATGGCCATTCCAGAGGACCAGAGGACCCCCCAAATCGTCACCATGAATTGTTCTCCTTGTCATGACTGTGGCCTGGCCTAATGTTCGAGACCTCGTCAAAACCAGCCCCTCGGTCCGCCGCCCACCCTTCTTCCCAGGTCCAACTGTGAGGTACGACGGGGTTGGTCCCCCAGTGACATTCAAATCCTCGCGTCGACACTCTACTAATATATGTACTGTACATAGCACACTGGGAACCGCCTGGTCCGCCCGCATGTCTAGCTGGCTCGCTAGCTGGCTTCGCTTGCTCTGTGCCTTGTAACCCTTCTTCCCCTTACTGATCCGCCGCTGATCTCACACCAACGAGGGGGGGATCGCGTCTACCCAAAGATGCCTTCCCCCATGAGCGCGTTACCGACCCGTGTCTCGCGCCGCGGGCAGTCTTGAGGAATGCATTGGTCCCCTGCACCCCGTGCCATCTGCTTACGCTCTCGCTGCGTTCCCCCATTTACCATCATCACCACCCAGGGGACCAAGACATTTTCCGTTGCCATCGGGCCTCGCAGAGACAAGACGGTAACAGACGCCACCAGATGCAAAATAGGGTTCGCAACCAGCCCGCACGCACAGATGCCCGCTGCGAAGCATTAGACGACATCACACTGCGGAGGCGGCGGCGGCGGCGTCGGCGTCGGCGTCTAAGCGATCGTTTGTCCAGAATTGGCAGCGTAGGTTGCGGCTTGCATCGAACCATTTGCACCGCCTGGCTTCATTCATGCGTCTGCCTTCGTCTTTCCGACTGCCACTGAAGCAACAAGCTAAAGCTCCTTTCTGCTTGTTTCTCTGCCCGCGGTGCAAAGCTACCCGATCGTGGCATTCCCTTGCGAACTCGAAAGATTATGAGCTTCTGGCGGGTCGAGAGTCGCACTACGTGACATTGAGGACCCTTCTAATGTCATGGCGCGGTGACTTGTGCGATCAGCAGTCGTATCAATCTTCTGCTCTGATACACATCGTACACAATTCCCTTCGCACGCCAGACACGAGGCTCTGTCCAGTCGCGAGCGTTACGGTGCTTCTTCATCTGACAACCCCAAGAGAGGGGGGCTCATTCTGCCTTGGCTTCCAACTCCATCCATCCCACTCTCCTTTTCGTAAGCAGATCTTCGACTCTCCCTCAGCCAGGCTTTCTCCCACCATCAGCACATGATTAGTCAAATCACCTTGGGCTCCCTCTCGCAGACCACTCTCTCGCTCTCTCTCTCTCTGTGCGCAGCCCCCCTCCCCTTCCTCACCAGGGGCCTGTTTGCCGCCGCCCGCACTGATGCGGCCTAGCGCTCCTTCTCCATCCCTGGGCTCCCCCGGAGCACGCCGAGAGAGCCAAGGAACGTGAAAGGCTGCAACCACTTTGCAGGTCGGCACCTCCCCCCCCCGCCGCCCGCCCGCCTGCTGGGC
This sequence comes from Colletotrichum incanum, assembly GCA_001625285.1. NCBI lineage: Eukaryota > Fungi > Ascomycota > Sordariomycetes > Glomerellales > Glomerellaceae > Colletotrichum > Colletotrichum incanum. The sequence goes on from LFIW01000414.1 coordinate 22,046, forward strand.
GGGGGAAGTATTTAGTGAGCGTGAGGTCTGGAGTCGCACAGCGTTGCGCTGGAAGTCGGACCTCGGTGACGACCCAATGACGGGCCCCGCAGAATGTCCAGTACCGTATGTACTCGGTCAACTGGGCCCCCATATTAGTGTTCTCTAACCTAATCTGTTCCTTTTTCTCACCTTGTATCCAATGATAAGCCCGCGATCTGCTAGCAAGCTGTCCCAATTCCGTTACCGCGAACAAATATGGGGGCCCAGTTGACCGAGTAGATACGGTATGGCTCCATCCTCGTTTCCAGACTCCGGGTTGACTGGCCTAGCAATCTGACACAACTTCCCGTTACGATAGGGTCATGATTGGATATTCACAACGCCTTTCTTGCCATTCAGAGTGTCAAGCCAAAAGTCATTCCGCACAACCGTCTCTCGTCATGTGAACGTCAAAATCATCATTCGTAAAGTTAAAGACCGAGAAAGTCTAATCATCACAGTAAATCACCCTATGGCCTTAGTAACCCGCTCGCTCGCTTGTACGCTCACAAGAAACAAAGTTTCACATGCCCGTTTCCGCCACCAAATGCAATTTTGTCTCCAAGAAGCCTGTAAATGCGTAGAAACCATGGCAGATGGGTTTGTAAATGCCCCCCCAATCCCCCGAGCCCAGTCGCCCAGCTTAGGAAATGTAGACGGGCAGACGGCTACCCAAGAGCTCGCTCTTGGAAACCTGGGCATCCTTTTTATGGAAGTCGTGCAGCATGAGCCAGCAGATCATCCGGAAGACCAGGGTGCACCAGATATCTCCGTACTTGACCTCCTCGTCCTCCAAGGCGTACAAGAAGATCTGTTCCTCGTCATCGATCGTGTCTGCCGTCCAGGTGCTGAGGTTCGTCTGGTTTCTCCTCTTCAATCCGCCAAACCCTACTGGCGGCGCCGTGGGTGAAATGGATGCTCGCCTGTCCTTCGACTCTTTGGACTCGGCAATGACCTTGCTCCGGACCACACGAAAGTAGACTTCCATGAGTTTGTCTTGTTTGAGCTCTGGAGCCGCAGCGTCGATGTCCTCGAAGCGGAGAGGTCGCGCCTTGTCTTCCAGGATCTGGTTGCCGCCGGGGGTCTTCAAGGTTGCCGGCTTTTCCGTCTTTTCGTTGAAGCCAGCTAGAACCTCCTGAATGTGACTTCGCAGCACGTCCTTGACCATTTCTTGTCGCGTGCTTTCGAATGGGATATCGTTGGCCGGTTCTGACGACTGGGCCGGCTTGTTGAGGACAGTTTGCTGCATGCCAGACACCGTGGTGTAGTTCCGGGTCATCACAGCTGGCCGAGATTCCCTGCGCGTCGCCGTCAAGATCTCGTCCATGTCGTCGAGCGCTGAATGCAGGGCGTCCATGAGGGGCAATGTAACCCAGTTGCCGCGTTCGGAGGCCTTGATATGTTCTTGTATCGCCCGGATGTTCCTCCGAATCGCTTTACCGACGATGCTCGTGGCATACTGTGGGTCTGCCTTCAGTTTGTTCATCTGCTTGGCGTACGCGTCGAGCAGTCTGGTCAGAGAAAAGTTCTTCGTATCCCATCGATAGTGGGTTGGGTTTGGAAGCAGGCGGAACGCGCTCTTCTCAATGTGGAGCGTGCGAGCCAGCATTCCCACTATCTCAAAAGCAACTACAGAGACGTTGTTAGATGAGAGGAGTCGTATCTGGGCTCAAAGTAGTCAAACTTACCGGGAAACAGATGTCCGATTCGCGCAGTCGATTTATCGGCAAAATAATTCACGGTATTCGTGTTACAGCCAATCAAGACCAACGTTTCTGCAATCTCGTGGTTGCTGGCGAAGTTCAAAGTAGACAGATCTCTGGGTTCGTCATTGGGGAACTGCAGCCGTCGACCGTCCGACGTTGATCGATAAATGGTCGGGACAAAGCCGAAGCAGAACTCCTTGGTCTCGTCGACAGGTATAACGCGGTTGCTCTCGAAGCGGCTGCGCCCGTACACCTGAAAGGTAAACATGATACCGAGGTCGCTGACTTTCTCCCCTGTTACTGTGTAGCCGTTGCCTTCGGCGCGGTACCTGTCGTTGGTTCTGTTGAATTCAATCCAGTATACGCCAAGCATAGCCAGCATCTCCACGACGTGGCACCAAGTGGTGGTGGCGTAGGGCTTTTTGACGTTTGTTGGCATCGTGTCCCAGCTTCTGAGCTTCTTCTGTATGGCGATTGTGAGAGTGTACTTTTGGCTGACTTCCTGGAGTACAGTTTCGATATCCTCGTGTTTCTCGACCTGGAGAGCCCCTTTCGGTCCCTTCGGTGGACTCTTGAAGACTTTCTTGTTGTACTGTTCCCTCTGCCATTCTCTGGACTCATATTCCATCTTTTGCAGGGCAGAGAGCAGCGTCACCCATGAAGCCCGCTCGTTGTCGGCCGTGTGCACAGACTGCTTGACCAGCTCCTTGGCGGATACAGTCTTGTCCTTGAGATCTTGATCTGGGAGTTCAGACCGACTATCCCGCAGACTAGCTTCTGACCCGTCAATGAAAACGATGGGCTGCCCCTTGACAGGGCCTTTCTTGTTTGTCGGGGGGCATAGGAAGATGACGGGGGTTTCGAATTGCACCTCGAATCGGAACTCGGTAAACTTGAGGATGCGCTTCTTGGACTCGGACCATTTGCCTATGACTTTGCTCCCACAACTGGAGTAGCCGGCGGCGGAAGCATAATATTGCTGGGCGACCTGGAGGAGGGCTGCGACTAGGGCGACAATGGATATGACCAGGGCGGCAATGGCGACGAACAATTCCTTGTCATCGTCGTTGATGTTGTCGTTGATGACCTCGAGCGTCTTGTTGAACTGTGCTTCGTCCATGCCGTCCATAACCGCTCTCTGCGGTCAGGGGTCGTTCTCGGAGCGTTGATCTGCCGTTGTTTGCCGTGCCTCGTCGTTTATGTCTGGGATTGGTGGGTGGTTTGGTACCTTCGTTCGCAGCTGGATTGCTTGAATGTGGCCGTTCAAAGGTGGATTGACAGAGATCAGATCAAGAGAGAATGGGCAGGAAATGGCAAACGGATACGGCCAAGGTCGGGGAAGCCATGGGGGATGTGATATACTCCAGCTTCCTGGCAGATCAGCAGGCTCAGCTGAAAAGACCCCAGGGACGCAGAAGGCTTGACGTGTGTTGGAAACCGAAAGGAAAGACAGGGAAAGAAAGAAAAAAAAAGACGTAGACGAACGAGGCTGCACGTTGAGCTAGCGCACGACAGCGGCACAGCCGCTGGCAGAATCAAACGGGAAAAGCGAGAGGCGGCGGATGGCAGAGAGCGAGCGGGTGGGATGAGCGACGCCGATTGCCCAGTCAGTGACTTTCCAGGCCTCTTCACCACCCAGCCATCCTCCGTCTCGTCTCGTCTCCAGCTTGCTGAGGCGCCCTTTGCCAGTCGGTCTGCTGCTGGTTGACTTGCCTGCCCCATCGCCAACCCCCCCTGCGTCTGCATGGCCCCCTTGTCTTGCACAGGAGCCCTATCGGTCGCTAGCTCGTGGCTCATATGGGGCTATTCTGCTGTGCAACATGGTGGTAGGCAGCGGGATTTCGAGGGCAAGGGTGGCTCCGCCATCGCTGTTGACGTCCGTTACTGGCGAGCGGCGGGCGATGATGGCGATGCAGTCGTGATGCATGTGTGCAACGCAAGGCGTGTTGACGTGTTGACGTGGAAGAACGATTTCGGGATGGATTGGCGTCCTAATCACCCCGTTTTTTCGGGGCAGTGCTGTGTTCCCGAGAAGGCAGAAGGCAGAAGAACTAGGAGCGGGCCGTCGTTCGAACCAGAGGTCGGCCGGTGCAAGCGGTGCAAAGGGCAAGGAAACGCACGGAAGACACGGCATGAAATTGACGAACCGACCCATCTGCAAGTGCTTGTTTTCCCACGTTTTCCAGCAGGCGCAAATGTTAAGCTTCCATCCGACCCCTCCCCCCTCTTAGCGTTGCTCTGCTGCCCTTGGTATCCGTTGTTATTCAATCCCATCCTGGTGCCAGTACCCGGCGGCACGGACCAGCACTCGAGATGAGGTACTACAGCCAGAAGACCAAGGTAGGCCTCTCCCGAGACTGGGCTGCAGAGGGAGTGTTTCACTGCCGGTAATCTTGGACCAGTCCTTGTTGCAGGCGCCAGGCCAATGTCGAACCACCGCCTTGATGGATGCAACTTTCGGGTAGGTATTCAAATGCCAGCTTTAGTTTTGACGTTGGAGAAAATGGGAGCCGTTGGGGGCGCTTGAGAAACATTCAAGTTTTTTTTCGATTCGGTGTCTGCTCGGCGTCAATACACAACAATATAAGAAGACCCTTTGGTCTAGGCTGATTGGAGCACCTCAATGTCATGAAGGAACTTTATTTCTTGCAATGCCCAACAGCGGGCTACTCTCTTATAGCGCCGCATAGTTCGGCTGATGGGTGTCTACCATGCGAATAACAACCTAATGGGAAGCTATTGGATTGGAATGCTTGAATCCTTCTTACTAGCTCTTACCTTGCTTGACATCCTGGGCAGAAAAATGGTTTCCTGTTAGACGAGATGTCAGCAACGCCAAGTTCAAGGCATCAGGGAACTTGACATCCGAGTGCCTACGCAGAGTAAATGTTCAAACTTAGTGCTACAAATCGCAAACTTGACGCCCAAGTGCAATCATCCTCATCCTGACTCGGCAGCTATTTTCCGTTACACATGACAACCAGTCATCAACCAACCCTCCCTTGATCAACTATGGTCTGGCCATTCACTCGTTCATACCCGGAGCGCAAGGCGACTGATGTTGACGGCAAGGCGTTCGACTATGTCATCGTGGGCGGTGAGTAGTGATCATCAGTTCACCCGCACGAGTACCAGACCCTAATAGTCTGCAGGCGGCACCGCAGCATGCGTCCTGGCCTCCCGGCTCAGCGAGGACCCCGACATCACCGTCCTCGTCATCTGCAAGGGCAGAGTGAGGGACACCTGGATCAACCGCATCCCCATTGTCGGCAACGCTAGCGACGGCAAAGGCCCCCAGATCGAGACCTTCTGGTCGGAGCCCCATGAGCAGTGGAATGGCTGCAAGACGCGGACCTTCAACACGTAGGCCCTCGGCGGCGCCACGAGGGTCAACGGTCTGATGCTCACCCGCGGTGCGCCGGGGAATTACAATCAGTGGGCTGCGCTGGGAAACGATCAATGGAGCTGGGACGACTGCGAGCCGTATTTTAAGAAGATCGAGGACGCTGCGTGTTATCCGGATGCTTTTCACCGCGGTCATGATGGTGACATCCCCTTGTGATGGGTAAGCTGCTCCAATTGGAACTGATATGACTCTTTTAGGACCTCTCCAATTTAGGCAGAACCCGATGCTGTTTGCCATAGACGCATAGTATGTGGCTTTCGCTCTACGCAACAGATTTCCACTGTGATCTTTAACGCCACTAGCATCCAAAAAGCAGCGGGTGACATGAACCTCCCGGTCCGAGACGATGCAAACGACCCTAGCGCCCCGGCCATGGGCCTCTTTACCATCGACTGCATGATCGACAAGTTCGGCTACCGTCACTCGGCCCTGTCGGCGTACCTGCCAAAATCAAAGGTCCTTGAACGCGAGACCAGACTCACCCTTTGTACAGGCGTTGTGGCTACGAGGCTCAAGACGAGCGCCGATGGTACAGAAGCAACGGGGGTCTACATCTTGGACCATCTCGACAAGCGACCAGGGAGAGAATGCCTCGTCAAGGCAAACAGAGAGGTCATAGTCTGTTGCGGAACGCACCTTACACCGCAGTTTCTCATGCTGAGGTATGGAGCTCGTCGAGCCATGTTTGAAATTGAAGTTTCTTCAGCTTACCTTTCATAGTGGTATCGGCCCAAAGGAACACCTCGCAAAGCACAAAATCCCACTCGTGCGAGACATGCCGGGCGTCGGCGCCGACCTTCAAGACCACGTTGCCTTCAGCATCGCCTTCCAAGTCCGCCTCGTCGACTCCTACATCCGTATGTTCAACCCCCTCATCGGACTCTGGCACTTCATCCTCTTCCTCCTCTTCAAGACCGGCATGCTGGCAACGTCTGGGGCAAGGCTCTGCGCCTGGTTCCGCACGGACACCGTTGAAGAGTCTACAATGACGGTAAAGCATCGCGGCAACGCTGTCGATGAGACTCACGACAACACGAATGCTTTGCGGCCGGAGAATGTGCCCGATGTAGAGCTCCTCTTCGTAAACGCTGCTTACGGCTTCGAAAAGGGCAAAGGCTACTCCGCCTTCCAGACCACACTCGTGCAGCCGTTCTCGAGGGGACGCATCGAGCTCGCCTCTTCCGATCCTCTGAAACACCCCAAAGTGTTCCATCACTACATCACGGACGCCCGCGACTGGGCCGCGGCCCGCAGGGCAGCCCGCTTCTCGATGAACTACGTGGAGCGGTTCCGCCAGACGAACTACCCCTTCAACTCGACCTGGCATCTCGCCCCTGGAGTCAAGGCCGGGAGCGTCGAGGGCAGTTGGCGGGATGTGACGGACGAGCAGATCGACGCGTACATCAAGGAAGGGTTGCTCAACTTCTACCACGCTACGTCGACCTGCCGCATGGCGTTGGAAGAGGAGAATGGCGTCGTCGGCCAGGACTTGAGGGTGCATGGGTTCAAGAACTTGCGCATTGCGGATGCGAGCGTGTTCCCGAAGGTGACGAGTGCCCATACCGCGGCGCCGGTGTACATGCTTGCGGAACGATGTGCAGACTTCATCAAGAGCGACTGGAAGGCGGAAGCTTGAGGCTGACGTTGCTCGTCGGGGCGGACAGCAACGCGGACTTGCTGAAGGAACGATCTCGCAGTAATATTCATCAATTGGTATTTCTTTACCATCTCCGGGGCGCTCTGCTCGGGATAGTTTCTACATCATCCATTCATAGCTTTGGTTCTCCCTCACGTCCATCATCCAGTCACAACAGGTGCTCGTCGAACCAGGAGACGGCCTGGAGGAAGGCGTTCTCCTTGGCGTACTTCTGGACCTTCTTGCTCAGGTCGCAGCGGACGGCGAAGCCGTGCTCGACGCCGGAGTAGAGGTTGATCTGGTAGGGCAGGCCCGTCTTCTGCAGGATCTCCTCGGACTTGTGGCGCTTGTCGGCGGGGAAGATGGCGTCGGTCTCCGCGGCGGCGATAGAGAGGGGTCCTGTGATGGCGGCGAGCTCCTCCTCCTCGACGAAGCTAGGGTGGGCGACGTAGCCGACCTTGATGCCGTCCTTGAAGTGGCGGACGACGTACTTGGCGCCGAAGCAGTAGCCGACGGCGCCGACGTTGGTCAGGCCAAGCTCGCTCTGCATGTACTTGATGGAGTCGACGATGATGGGGTCAACGGCCTCCTTGGTGTGCGGGTTCTTGCCGTCGGTCCCCTCGGCGATCCATTTGGGGATGTCCAGGCCCGCAGGGGGCGGCAAACTGAGCTGGTCGCCGTTGAAAAGGTCCACGATCAGGGTGGTGTAGCCGTTGGCGGCAAACTGGTCGGCGACGAGCTGGGAGTTGGGCCAAATGCCGAAGACGTCGGCGACGTAGAGGATACCGGTGTTCTTGTGTGCCTTGTCGGCGGGAGCCTCGGCGAGGTAGCCCTCATACTTGCCGGCGACGGTGATCTTCTTGCCCTGAGGGGTGCCCCTGTGTTGGGAACGTAGTCAGCATGGCTGGTTGTTGAAATAGCAAGAAGAACATGGTCAGAGTGTGATGATAATCTCAGAAGGTTCACGCTTCCCAGGATTCAAGCTTTGAGAAGTGGGGGGAGGGGTCGTTCGGCGGGGTGTTTGGGCTGTTCTTACTCGTGCTTGACGCCAACGGTGCAGCACTGTCCGGGAGGGTTGGAGGCCATTGTGTATATTGGAGTTGATATATATGAGAGTTAAGAAGCGGAGACAGGAGTGTTGTGTCAGAGACAGAAAGGACTGGTCGCAACGAACAGAGGAAGGAGACGGGGGCCGATCAAGCTTATAGATTCTGGCTGAAGCTGGAAGACTTGGGAGGGGCTACATGGATGATGGAGGGGCGCCCTCGGACCAAGAGTGCCGGGGCCATTGCGTTGTTGACGTGACGCATTACCAAACGAATGATGGGGATTCCCAATGGCGAACTGGATCACTTTTTGTTTTTTTGCAACGGGATTTGGATTACTGCCAGTAGTGCATAGGTTGACATATTTGGTGGGTTGACATCTTTGGTGGGTCCAGATCCGCTTCCGATCCCCTCGATGCGATGAGTTGACTCAGTTGGTTGACTGGATGACAAGTCTGGCTGAGAAGGTTGGAACTCGGACGCTATGACCCTCCCTACGAGACATAATGGTACCTTGATGAAAGCACGGGTTTTCAGGAACCGCTGCATGGAATGGAATCTTCCAACCCTCACTTCGCCGAGCTTCCATCCATCGCGCCACTCGGGTTTCGTGGTGAGCGGCGCGGTTCCGATCCGGCTTTGCGACCAGCGGCGTTAGCGGATATAGGGTGGGACGGCTCTAGCACGAAGAGGCGCAAGTGGGCTTGTGAAGGCTCTGACTGTTGATCTTCAGTAAAGTGGAAAGTCTTTCTGAAGATGCTAGTACTATCTTGCTTGCTCATATTGCCGGGTCAGGTCAGCGCCTTGGTCGATGCCTCGTTTCATCAGGTGCCGGCGTTGAGAGCCCAGCCCTCCATCACATGTAGCACAAGTGAGCGTTGCAATTCCGTAATTCCGGGGTCGATTGCCTCATCGACGGTAACATGGGGCGGAGGGGAGCAGGCATGGGTAGAGGGAGATCTCAAGAAGAACCTCCCTGAGCTGAGGATGAGAAAGTTTCTAGAACCGGAGATGGGAATGCAGATACAGGCCAGGCGAGCTTTGTTTCCGTCCTCGTCCAGACTGAAGGCAGAGTTGCGTCGGAGCCGACCGCCCGGGGTTGCGCTCTTGTCGTCCGCGTCTCCCGATGGTTTCTTCCTCACCGAGCGTAGCTGCTTAGTCACTCCCGGAGGTTCACCATTGTCCAAGTTCACTCGTTTTCTGGACTGTCCAACAATGTCTCGGCTTCTTACCATAAGTCGGCAGTCAGCGCACGGCCCAGCTCCGTACGTCACTTCGCACGCTGTTTGACCCATCCAGATCCAAGATAGCGTCCCCACGGTCGTCGCCTTTGGTCCTTTACCGCGCTGTGCCGCCAGGTTTCCCTGTCCGGCCACCAATCCAACTCGTTCCTGGTGATCGGCCGCTCGGCACCGTTCCTCCCCACGCGACCTCTGCACCTGAAGAACTGCAGACTGCAAGCCTGATTGCTTGAACCGCTCGGCAGGACAAATCGAAAACTCGCCCTACCAAAGTGTCCGCTCCATTTGTCTACGGCCCTTTTGCGCCAACACCGAACACCGATCGAACCTAGAAGCCCATGCGAATGGCGCCGACATCTTTTCTCCAACAAAGACAGTGAAGGGCTTGGGAATGGCTGAGAGTGGACACCGCGAGGATCGAGAGGCTGACGACAATCATGGGGCTTCTGGAAACCCGACCGCCATGCCTTCCGAGCCGGTCGAGGCATTCCCGCCCATGCCGACATTCATTCCCGAGGGCAGCACGGCGTACGACAATGGTGGTCTAGACACCAAGACCGACATCAAGGTGTCGCACATTTCTCTCCCTCCGCTGCCAAACGTCTCCGCGAGCGCGCCCCCTACTTCCACTCTCCCTACCATACCCGGCGGCCACTCCGACGAAGACCAGTCTTCCGATGCCTCCTCGACGCACAGCAAACCTGAGAAGCAGGACTCCTCGAACTCGTCGTCCACATCAGAGCCTGCGACCGTCGCTGAGAAGCAGGAGGTCGAGCAAAAGGAGGACGTGGCATCAAAGACTAGGGCCAGGGCCGGATCGAGCTCCGCATCCATGAAGAAGAACCAGAGCCATGATAACGTTAGGAGATTATCTGTCGCAGGGATGCAGCAGCTCACGGCCCCCGAGGCTCTCCCTGTGGCAATCGTTCCCGACCAAGCCTCTGACGACCAAGAGCAACGAGCGCGCTTGCCCATCGCGGACCAGCTGCAAGCTATTCGGCAGTCAATACTCAGTCAACCGGCCTCCCTGCGACCCAACGGGCCCGTGACGGATGGCGGAAACAGATCTCGCTATCAAGACGAGCCCCGAAGACCGGTTGCCGGCAGAACGCTCTCGACACCCCCAACAACCCGGCGGCAGTCACAATCCCAGACCACCTCGCCCCGCCGGAATTCCTTCTACACCGTTGCTCGGCCACCGCCGCTGAATCTTGATGGAACCAGTCATTTCAATGCGATCAACCTCCAGCCGCCGACCCAGAGCAAACCGCCCCAAATCCATGTACCGCCGCCGACAAAGTCACATAGAAATGAGCCCATCCCGCCCTCGCCTCTTCCTCCCTCGATACCCCTTCCGCCCATGTCTATACCAACTCATCTCCAGCTGGAACTGGCCGCCCAACGACCGAGCCCCCTGTACATACACCACTCGCATGCGAACGATATTCCATACGAGTCCTACGTTGTCAAGTGGGAAAGGCTGAAGAATGTCCTCTTGCTCCCGTCATTTCTTGAGAGGACTCTATACTTTGGAGCGCTGGCCTGTCTCGATGCCTGGTTGTATAACTTCACCATTCTGCCCATGAGATTCTGCATCGCTCTTGGCGTTCTGTTCAAATGGTGGGGTTACATGGCGGTTAAGGAGGCGCAGTGGATGATTGGCTTTGTGTGGTACGGAATGGGCAGAGTCTGGGCCAGGGCTCGTCGACCAAGAGCAAAGACTGCCCCGTTCGCCCAACAGGATGACACCGATCACGTTGCTAGTCGCGATAGGAGTCGAAGTCGACCGGCCGAGCGGAGACCATCCATTCCGACGTTGGACCTCAGATCGCCCGATGGCGTCCCGGCCATTCATCTGGACTCTGACTCCAAGGCGAATGGCAATAGGGTCGCGGAACATGATGCCAAGGTGAACGGCAATGGGCACATCACTCATAAGATGAATATATCTGCTGGCCACCATCCCTCGCATGCCTCTGGTCACAGGACGCACCGGCATCGTAGGACGAAGTCGATGCCATCTAATCTGTCTTCCTTCCACAAGGCGGACCTGCTGCAGGGTGCTGTTATTCTATTCAGCTCTCTATTTCTGATGAAACTCGATGCCAGCCGTATGTACCACTTCATCCGCGCTCAGGATGGCATCAAACTTTACGTCATCTACAACGTCCTCGAGGTAGGCGACTCGCTGCTACGCTGCATGATATACCGCTGACTTCGTGCCTCAGGTTGGCGACCGTCTCTTGTCGGCTCTTGGACAAGACATCTTCGAGTGCCTATTTAGCTCCGAGACCCTGTCCAGGAACAGCTCGGGCCGTTCCAAGGTACTCCTACCTCTGGGGATGTTCGTCCTCGCCCTTATTTATAACGTTATTCATTCAGTTGCGTTGTACTACCAAGTTATCACACTCAATGTTGCTGTCAACTCTTACTCAAATGCCCTTTTGACTCTCATGATCTCGAACCAATTCGTTGAGATTAAGAGCACAGTCTTCAAGCGCTTTGAGAAGGACAACTTATTCCAGCTGACGTGTGCGGACATCGTTGAGCGCTTCCAGCTGTGGATCATGCTTTTCATCATTGGCATGCGCAACATTGTGGAGGTGGGAGGGCTTTCTGTGCCTGGAGCTGGCTCTGAGAACAGCGATCTGGGAGGCTCAGGGGCGATGCCTCTCCACAGCCCATCGATCCTGCCATTTAGCTTCACAATTCTTCCATCGTGGGTTTGGTCTGGCGAGGTCCTTTCCCCATTTCTCATTGTTATCGGCAGCGAGATGCTGGTCGACACCATCAAGCATGCCTACGTGAACAAGTTCAACAACATCAAGCCGACGTTCTACAGCCGCATTCTGGACATCTTGTGCAAGGACTACTACACCAATGTAAGTCTTTTTTTCCGGACAAATCTCCTTCACATCTGACTTTTGCAGGCTTTCGTCTCGCCCTCGTTGACGCGACGGCTTGGTCTGGCCGTCATACCGTTGTCCTGCTTGTTTATACGAGCCTCGGTCCAGACTTACCACATGTTCTTGTCAACTCGGATTCCTACTCCTCTCCCGGAGTCCACCCAGACATCCTTGTCTGTCGAGTCCGCAACTCCGTCGTCGCCGGTGATGGTTGCAGCCCTTGATCGCCTGGATACCTTGTTACGGGACGCCCTGGGCCGGGCCGTTTACGGTTACCCGTATGGTGAACCCAGTGTCCAGAGCAGAGCATGGTGGACCTGGACCAGTGACGATGTGATTGCGGCGGTTACCATGATTGTTGTCTTCTTTATCGCTTTTTTGGTCCTGCTCATTATTAAACTGCTGCTCGGCATGGTCCTGCTGCGGTACTCGCGGAACAGGTACGCCAAGATGAAGCGCAAGGAACACATGGTTGCGACAGGTCAAGAGGAACGCGAAGTCTACGATGCCACGGGCAAGAGGGTTGGCGGCTACGGTCAGATCGAGGTTACCGAGGACCGACGGAGGTGGATACATGCGGACGAGAAGGAGGGCCTGAAGGGCGGCAAGGGACGGACTCCGAAGCCGGAAAAGCCGCAGGAAGGGGATTATCACGGAGTTCAGCGGTACGAAATGATTGCAAAGAGGATCTGGTGATGGCGTTCTGGGATTTAGCATCAACTACACAGCATTGCATAGCAGGGCATATCGGGTGGCCTTGACTTTGTTTTTTTAGCCAAGAACTCAAACCCATTTAACTTCATGTGTCAACCGGTCTCATGTCGTCCGCGTCCAAGGCATCATTTGTCTCTCAACCTTGATCATCACGAACTTTAACAACTACCACTACGGGTCGTCTTCCTAGGGTCGCTCACCGCCAAACCGTCTTCAATGGTTAAATCATTCGTCCTCCAAGTCTGCGTCTTCCATAAATCTGGCCTAGATCCCACCTTGATCGTTTAGAAGAAGGGGGGGGAAAACTCCTGAAAAGAGCTAGTTGTGTTTCTTGGCACCCATCGCGCTCGAAGCCAACTGAGACATGTGCACCTCCGCATTCATCTGAGTCAACCACTCCCGCAAGCCCCTAAACGAGAAGCGAAACGTGGCTAGCCCGAGGCCATGGCGCCGGAGACGGATTCCAAATTGCTCAAGAGAGTCGGTGGCAAGTCGAATGTCTATCTCCCCGACGATGACCAGGCGCAAATCGAGGCACAGGAATTCCATGATGCCCAGCAGATGTTGGATGACATGGTGGAGCAGAGTACGTGTAGTATCTGCTACCGACCTTTGCGCAGTATGCACGTTGCTCACTGCGGGCACAATCATTGCACACAGGTGAGTCTTCCCAACGGACTTTGGGACTTTGGGGGGGCCAGGTGGTTGAAGCTGGATGTGTAGTGTGTCCGGTGTGAGTTTAAGGAGAAAGGGGAGCGCCGACCCGTCCCGGACAATGGTCGTAGCCTTGAGCCCAAGGCTAAGATCTACGCTCAAGGCCCGACCTGTCGAGTCGAAATTGGACTTGACTTGAACAAACACGGCATCCTCAGTGTCCCGGTTGTCATCATAGTACGTTTTCTGACGCACAAGATCAAATTTCCAGGGTTACAATTTCGGCTGACATTGTATGCGCCAGGCAGAGAAGTATTTGGTCCGTCTTCGAAAATGGGCGAAATGGAGAAGAGCCCAGGACGACAAGATGCTGGCGCAGGGCTTGTCCCTTCCCGCGACGGCTTGTTCGTGGCGACAGCTAGCTACCGAGACCGAGGCCCATTACAAGACTCGTGCTGAGGAGGAAGCCGAAGATGGTAAGAAATGGTTGACCGACAAGGAGACAGAAGAGGATGAGTCCGAGTCCGAGACCTACAGGACAAGGCCTCGAGACGAAACTAGGCGGCCGTTGACGGCGGATCTCGATACGATCACCCAAGGCAATGAGGCCCCCGGGAGTCGTCCACCAGCGGTGCAGCCGGTGGCATCATTATCCGCCTCCTTTGGTTGGGGACATGGTGTTGCCAGAGCAACACCTACCACAGAGATGGCCTCGTCTCCGAGCGAGGCTCCATCTCAGGCACCCAGCTACCCAGATATGGGCCAAAGCTCCTTCAACGGCGGCTGGCCTGCCCCCGGATCAAATCACCCCATCTCGGTTGGTTTGCCTATCCCAATCGCGTACCATCAACCTCCGCCTCGTATGAGAAGCACATCCCGCGATGAAGAGATTCTCGTGGGTGACGCCAATGAGGAACAGGTAAGAGAGACCCTTTCCACGGTCTGAAAAAGTGGGCGCTCAGTGAGCTAATGTGAATCCAAGCAAGATTGAGTATAACATAGTAGGCAGTTTTGTCGGCAGTCGCGGTGTCTGGGGTGGTTACGTTTGCACTGTACACTAGTGCTGACAGCATCGTAATCCCTACGCTTCTTACGTACCAAGTAGTTATGGAATTAGTGGCAACGCAATGACGAAGTCTTTTTGTTCCTTTTTCTTTCTTTTTTTTTTTTTTTTTTTGCCCTCTTTTTTCTACAATACTATAGTGTCATGGCAGCGACCAAATCAAGCTATGCTTCAATAAGGAAAAAAGGAAGTGGACTGGTCAGTGGAATATAAATGCATGTCTGACTTAGCGGACGGCAATTAGTTGTTGGTCGAGCGGTCCTGCGCCCCCGGCACTTAGTTAAAACATTCCAGTAAAGAAGATGAAAAAAGAAAGCAGGGGGACTGGCGGGCTCCGCTTGGCATCCGCCCCCCTGACTGGGCTCCCTGAATATCCAGACTGCTTGGTCACAATTCACTTTTGGCGACCCGAAAGCCGCCAAACCATGCTGCTGAGCACTTACTAATAACACCGAGATGGTTCTCTTGCCTTTTCCAAGCACCCTGGTTGTCTGCGTGTTAGGTAGCTCTTGGGTCCTGTGCCTCGAGGGAGAAATCATCGCCAGAAATGGGTTATGAGCCAAGTGGGTTTGGCTCGTAGCGAGCCGGTTTCGGGTCGTTTAGAGTTTGCTGGAAGAATTTAGTGGTTCCAAATTATATCTCAAGAATGGAGGTGAAGACCAAAGGGGTGCTAAGCGGCCGTGATCCTGCTTTGTACCTGGCAGGTTTTTCCTCGGATAGCTTTACGTGATTCAGCCAAACCATACTAAAGAATTGGAGACTGCTCTTTCCAACTTTCACCTGAGCTCATGCAAGAATATGATTGATACAAAGGAAGCGGTTAGTTTCTACTGTGGAGGGAAAGGGTGCTTTCGTTCCAAAGCACCAGCGCGAAACTTCGGAGTCGCTTCGCACAGGTGTTCAATGTTGCCTCTGGCACTCGTCGTTAGTGGCTCGGAAATGAGACAGAATCCCCCGGAAGACATACACCAGTGACTTTCCATGATTTTAGGGCGTTCTGAAATATGCGGTAATGTTTGACTGCCGTGATTGTCGAGTTCAGATGTGTGGTAGGAAGCGACGGCGTGTGAGATTGTCGCCTCAGTACAAACGCCGTCCAGGTCATTGATTTCCAGCGACAAGACATGCCAAACATTGCCTTTGGGCGCCTGACTGTTGTCTTAAATCTGATGTCCTCTTGGTTTGAAAGAGTGGCCCGCTGTGTGAAGGTTATCAGGAAGAAACAGCTTTCCGCTCTGGCTGGCAGTCGCTCAGGGGCTTCCCCCTGAAGACATCTCTTTCTCAACTCCGTCCATCACAGCCATCGCAGGGCAGGCGTGGACTTGCTATTCGGTCCAGATGAAGCCGTATAGAGAAAACGGTAGTCACGATGCATTGTGACACTTTGCTTTCCCTCGCCTTGACGCATTCTAGCTTTGGCACGTCAACAGTCGACATGGCTTCCCGTCCTTCACGTCGTCATCTTAAACCTCGATGACACATTTCCATCTATGTTCGCTCTCCAAATAGCCATTTGTCGACCACGACTGAACAGACCCTTCCCGTGGGCATCGTCTTCACGGATTCACAGCATCAAGTCTCCTCCCTCATACAGCCCTGATCGCCTCCGTTCGCGAACCCAGAGCCGACGGCATCTTCTCCGACATCACGCATAGACTCACCTTTTGACAGTCAGCGTCGAACCGACGCCAAATACCAGATAATGATTGCCCTAAACGAGACCAGCGACGCCCCCACCACCGCTGAGCCATGGACACCGACGTCGACTCCGCAGTCCCCAGGCACTATGACACCTTCCCATCAGTGCAGGAACTGCCGTGTGTCGTTCTGCCAGCCTCTCGGGTGTGGCCATGTCTACTGCAACGAGGTTTGCTTTACACTGCATCATCCCCTTTCTTTCAGGGAGGTATTCATGAGGCTGGTGCCAGACACTGACATTGCCTAATGTCTTGGTCCTCGACACAACCTCGCGCCTGGCGATACGGGCTGTTCCGAGTGCGATCGCGCAATTCCCACGCCTCCAAAGACATTGACGCCTGTAAGTGCGATCGCGCAATTCCCACGCCTCCAAAGACATTGACGCCTGTAAGCGACTGATCCCGCTGCGCTTCCGTGCATGTCACTTCCATGAGCATGGCTGATCCCCTTTCTTCCTTCTCTCTCTAGGAGCCCAAGGTTGAACACGGATTCGACAGCGAGCTAAGAGAGCGATGCGTCAAGCAAATCCGCCGGCTTTCATGGATGGTAACGGCCATGTTTATTCTCAACATAATTCTCTTTGTTCTCTTGATCCCCGCCGGCATCGTATTCGCCATAACAGTTAGCCGCCTCGATGCTATCCAACTCACGTAGACTGGACAGAAAAAAGGTGCAATCCAGTCCCAGTTGACAAAATTCGGGGATAATCACTAACGGGAGAGTTGGACGGGGCTTATTATCATTACAACAGACAGCTTTACTGTACCATACGTGATACACCTTTATTTTGCTACTCCCATGTTGATTCGCTCCTTTTTTCATTTTCGTCCGCGATATGGTTCAGATTGACTCCAAAGCGTTATAGTAACAGGAAATTGATGTTGATGCGGTGCTCAAGCCGCTCGGTTTACGTCTCCGACAGTTGAAGCATTGTGGTCTTCATGATACACGTAATCATTTACACGTTGGATGTACAGTGAAGCCAGAACGCCACCACCGCTCCCGGAGCGGTATTCCAACCCAACGCCCAAGTCCCAAAAAAACCCCTTCCAAAAAAATCCACAAGTAGATCGCTAGTTCAACATACATGCCGGCCTACCGGAGACCGGCGCCATCTCCCCTTGAGACTCGTTCCCAGAAACGCCGAAGCCGCCAGACCCTTCCAACGCCCTTGGTCTCCTCCCACTTCTTGATGCCTTCCTCTCGCTGGCGTACCTCGCCCTTCCACACGCCTTCCACCCATTTCCTTAGTCCGTCCTTAACCTTCTCCTTCTCGATGGCCCGCCGCTTGGCGACGAGGGCGGGCGCGACTTGCACCATGCTCATGCCGGGGACGCATTCGGGTGGGAGGACAGCCCGCTCGACGAGGGCTTCGGCCGACGGCCGAGTCGCAAGGCGGCGGGACAGTCGGATGGAGACCAGCGAGCGGGCCAGCCGACGCGAAACGACCGACGTGTGAGTCAGAAAGATGGAGCGGGCGATGAGCTCCGCCAGAGAAGGGCGTGAAGGGGAGGATAGCAGCGGCGGCAGGATGGCGCGCGTGTGACGAAGCCGATAATGATGGAGAATCGGCGAGAGGGACAGGTGACGCAGGTGATGGTTGGTCTGTGCCATCAGCAGAGTTCAGCAACGATGGGGTCAACGGATCTCAATGGGGCAGCGAACATGGGCGGGGTCGGGTGCGTGAGTGAGAACAAGAAAAGCATCGTCATGGCAACGGTCGATTGCAGAGTCACTGGGACGCGGGAACGCCTACCCTCGAAGTGGACAACAGGTCATTGACATCCAGATAGCCGAGGATGTGCAGCATGATCTCGTTGGGAAGCTCAGAGATGGCACCCGTGGGGTGATACGGCGGTCGAAACAGCGTCAGGCAAGATGGAGAGGAGGCCTCGGTGACCCATTGCTGCTCGGCACGGGCTCCATTGTCTGCTTGGAAACGTGGTCGGGCATCAGCGGCCGCCGCGTACGTGGAGTCGAGCTGCGGGTGAATGGCAAGGCCAGGGCCGTGATCGCCGGCGGATACAGGAACTGCGGGAGACGACGAGCGTAATATAGCCAGCTGGCGGGTCGGGGGGAGGAGGTGGTCTGGGACCATCTCGTCGTGCATTGCGTCCATGGCTGACTCGGTCGCCTGCAAGCGACAAGATGGTGAAAAATCAGAGCGAGCGAATTCCCGCTCCGAGGAGCTCAGCTCTAGTGACGATGTGTCGATGCGGAGTTTTTCCAATGGCGGTTGTCGGCCTCTAGGGAGGCTGAGAATGGCGTCACGAAGTCGTCGTCCCCGCGGCAACAAACCGCTTTCCGTGACTGTGACGGATTCGTCGGAGCCCCGATCCAGTGCCTGCCGAGTGCCAAGCACAGAGTTGGGTAACCAAACCGCGCAAGGGTGAGAGACACGCGAGGCAGAAGACAGCGCGTAACGAGCGGTACAGGCCAGCCGGCGACAAGAAACGTCGCGTAAGAGGGACGAGATGCGCCGAGGACGTGACGGCCAGACGGGCAGAGTACCGCGCGGGTCTCAGCGAAACAGGGCGCCTCGCGCGAAGACGTTTGCGCGCGCGTGCCGAGAGGTGACTGGCCGTTCGAGACCCGACCGGCGACCGGCAGGAGAAACGCTTCGTGATGGCGGGACGGGCGGAGAAATGGCGTCGGTTATAGAGGGAATCTATCGTGGACGCGGAAGAAGAGAGCGGTATAGAATGGAAGAGGGGCGGCTGTGATGGAATAGCAAACACGAGGAGGTATACAAAGAAGTGCCCTATGCAAGACTGGCCATCGATAGAGCCATAAGGGGAGTTCCGAATGTCGGGGGAGGCGCAAGGGAGCCAGGCGGGAACAGGGGTGCTGAGCACTGAGACAGGATATAGGGGCCGAAGAGGGGAATAAGAGGACCTTGAGGAGGAGCAGGAGGGCCCGATATGGTGGTGACGATGCCGACGGCGTTGGCTGGACTCAGAATCTACGGCGAGTACGATGAGTGTTGTTTCCCCAAAATCGCAGGCTCCGCCCATCCGAGCTTGAGAGCGAGAAGACGTGACGATGTGGGGGCACTGATTGCGCCTGCCTATGTGCGTACGAGTGAGGAAGGACTGAGGAGGAGTATGCGAAATGCGTTGCAGCAGCTTGCGCCTCCATCGTTCCAGGCTGCGTCACACGGCCCAGGAGGGACCAGGAACAGGGGTGGAAGCCACTCACAGTGCGCCCCAAATCGGCTTTGGGTGAGATGCCGTGCTGTTTTGGCTCAGCCCGCGCTCAACGGTCGCAGGTAGCACTGTGAAGGGGAGCGGCGTCGGTACGTATCTGCTTCCTTCCTAGGCCATACAATATGTATTTGGGAGGGGGAAGTGCTTCCATGCCCTGCAATTGAGATGTCACCCGTTTCTCCGAGACGACGACGTCGACATAAGGTCGCTACTTCGTTGTAGGGGCAATGGCACGTATTGAAAATAGAAAATGGCGCACAGGACGGAAACCACTGCCGCCACCTCGTGTTTTGTCAATCGATAGTTTGGATGATGGAAACCTTGATGCTACTCCGGATGCTAACACACACACATTGATTGGGCCGCCTCTCGTTAGGACTCGAACGTCGGTCACTCTTGCTGGTCTGCATCATCCAGAACATATCGCCGCAGAATGCATGCAACCTGAGGCATGAGAGATCTGCCACAGACGGGAGTTGGGCGGGGTGGTCGCCTGTCCTTCGCCTTCTTGCTTGCCTTCTCCCGCCCTGAAAAGCGCCTGCACCTTCGCCGACCTTTTTCCTCACCCGACTGCTGGGGGGTGGCCCTAGTGGATCTGGCCCGAGGCGGGGCGTTCGTCTAAGGAGGACCTCCGTAGGACCCGACCCGCTTTTCAGGTAGCTCCCGGTCCGGCCTTGAGCTCAGCTACAACTTCCAACGTCCCGATAATCCCTTCGCGTCTCCAAGCAACAACGCCGCCATACGTACTCGTATCTCGAATCGCTGGAAATTCCAGACGTGCCATGCTTCCGCACGAAAGCAGCTTCAATCTTAACCCTCGGCAGCGGACACAATGCTTGCGAATGCCTGGCGCGTCGGCCAACTTCTTAACAAGGCGCCGGCCGTTACTACTTTCCGTCCCCTCGTCCCTGACGTGGACATGGCCTCTCAATGGGCCGTCAACTGCTTGGCCGCCCCCATGACCTTTTCGACGATGACCTATCCCGGGAATGAAGACATCCCCCTCTGTTCTACCTGGGTTCTCCTCTGGACTGCGCAGTTGGGCTTCAATCAACTGACAATCGTCACAGACCTGAACCTGAGGAACCTTGTCCCTGGCTGCATCGCCATGTCATCCGCTGTGCCATCGCGAAACCCCCAGTTCACGCCGCGCTATTACCATCACACAGTCGCCTGATGATCTCAGTTATGCTGCTTCCATGGCGCACTGCGCCTAGCCATGCCCGCTTTCCGCCGGCTCCCGTGCCCCTCACACTTTATTAGGCCCATATTCAACGCCCGCCACATCAACCAGAGCGTTGAGTGCGTCAAATGACGTCGGGTGTATTGTCTCACGGCGTGGTGAGCCATATGAGGATTTCCATCGGGCAGAGAATACAAGCCAGAGCACTCATTCCCACGGGCTACGAACACCAGATTCTGTCACCAGCCGTCTGACGCCCTCGCCCTCGCCGTTGTTTTTGTACTCAGCCGCCCGCCTTTCCGCTAAGAGCCCATCGTGTGTTGTCAAATCTGCCTCGACTTCTTCTGTGGTGGGTGCGGCCCATTCCACCGGCCCAACGCCTCGAAAGCCGGCCCTAGCCAATCATACCCTCTTCTGGCCCCCTTTGCGGCTGCAACAGAAACACGTCCGTTTTGACCGGCCAACGTCCAACCTTACCCCTGCCACAATGTCGACCGCGCTTTGTACTGGCATCGCCCTTCTCCGCCCTTCCTTTCTTTCTTGACAACCAATATTGCGCCAATTTCCTAGGCCCATGCCACAGTTGCTAAAGTCGGCAGCATGGCTAAAGGTGTAAACTACCTGCGGGTTTCCTCACCGGTATGATCGCCGGACAAGGAATATGACGCAGCTCAGCCTGGCTACTCCACCCGAAGTACACTCTGTTGGTCTACATGTCTGGACCCCTACCGTCTCGTGGCTTCCACGAGTGGCGCGCTGACGTGCGTTTTTGCTGCCCGTCATTGGTCTTTATTTCGTCCCCTTTCATTGAATGGGCCCAATCATTGCTCAGAGAAAGGTGCATCGTTTCTTCAACATATGATTCGCAAAATTCCAAGGACGCGGGTGGTCTGCGAACGCCTTCTGGAAGCCCAGGATGTTTATTGGCCTTAATCCTTCAAGCTTCTTGGGTCCAACCTTTTGACGAGCATCATGGATGTACCCGAGTGGCAACATCAGAGTTCTTGGCGATGGATTAACACCCCTAAGTGCAGCTCGTGGTGGTTCCAGTGCTACCTCGCTTCGTACTCGAGAGTGTTTTCCATTGTCACCGTGCCCTAGCTGAGGCCGTGCTCAACATATTGCTCACGGACAACGGGCCGTCCCGTTTGCCCATCAGCTCCGTGTCAGTGTCGCGAGAAAGAACATGGCCAATTGAGAGGCGACCTCACCGACGGCCACCTTTGCGCCAACGGCGGATCATTCGGCCTGACAATGATACCGGGCCGCGACAATGGCCTCATCCGCGCCCTACCATGGCCCTCGAGGAAGTCTCCAGGTACGCCGCCGGCAAAAGTGTTGCCTAAGTCGCCCAGGTAGCACTGCCGGTCAATCCAGTTGCTACTTTCAGTTCACGACGGCCGTGTCAAACAGAAGAGGACACATGCAGGGTGTTAGTTCTGGGGTCATTGACGTCCACAGACGCAAGCCTGTCCAGAAAGGGGCCCCCCCAAGTTGACAGCGCATCGACAGTCCACACAGGGGATTCCCTACTTGCGATCCCTGAAAAGCCCCCAATTGGTGGTGTTGGCATTGAGAGAGGTGTTCGCGGGACCGCTTGGCCAGCCCACCGTTCATGTCCCTCCATACGCTAAGCTGTTGTCGAAAGCACCTGGGTCAAAGCCTGTGGTTTGACATAGACTTGCCAGGCGCATCTAAGCCTGACGTGCGCTGAGCCTGATTACCACAAGATTCTGAACCGTGTGCTTCTCTCGGCTGGACTATACTCCTGCATATACTTGTCAGAGCATTAAAGTCCTGTCTTGACCGCTGTCAGCGGTGGCAGATCTATCGCTGGGAAACTTCACACATGGTGTTGCCCAGGAAGAAGAGTGGTGGCGGGAGCATTCCGATGAAAATTGGCATCGTCAATCAACGAGCTGTGGATGGAGATGGGAGCGCAACCTGGTCAATCGCTTGTCGCCGGGGAGCATCGTCCGGTGCTTTTGACAAGCCACATGTCATCCACTAAGAGGTCCAGGGTAAAAGGCGGATGTGAGGCAGCATTCCCGCATTCTTGATCGGCGAACCAGGCACACTGCCAGTCAGTCCAGAAGTGCAGGGAGTGAGTGTACGAGGACCTTCGTCAGGAGATACTTTCAACGGGACTACGGCCTGTGTACATGCACCTCCGTCGGGGTTCTAACGTAGTTCATACGCAATGCAAGGTGGAACGTCGGCCATGGCCAGCGGCTGGCCGCCACGTTGTCCTGCCCAGGGTTCTAACCAACGCCCCGAGGACTTCATTAGGACCGTTCCCGACTCTCTCATTTTCTTTGTCTACCGTAGCCCGCGGCGATCCGGTCGCGAAGCCAACGTGTTATCCATATTGGGACAAGCGGAAGAGTAGATGTGAGGGGATAGGCCTGCGGGACTGCCCAAGTCCCTGAACGGTTCACCTGATTTGCAATAGGCCGCATGGCCCATCAAGCAGGAAGATGGGCACCTCTCTCGTAAGGCAAAGACAAGAGGAACATCCCCCCTCCCCTCCCCGGAAGCAGCCCATGCATGGCAAGGATGTCGGGGGCGTCCGGCTATTCGTCAACGATGAAGTCGATCGACTCAGGAAACGGGCTTCTGGCTTTGGCAGGTCTGGCTCACAAGCGACAAGGCTCTACTTTCATGGCATGTTGCGCTGGCCTCGTCCATGGTTCCCTTTGCTCGTTCCTGCCCAAGTGGCTGCAGGGATCCCGAGCTTGCAAGACAGTTCTTTTTCCTTGACGATTGTGCCTGGCCTGGCCTGGCCTTGTGGAGGGCCGTCTCCCAGTTCCCCACGCTCAATTAGGCCCAAGTAGACCGAGGATGGGGAAAGAGAAGGATAGGAAGGTGGTGACAGAGTCAAACGAGCATGCCAACCTTGCAGCCATGCCAACCTTGCAGCCATGCCACCTCGATGGCGTTCCATTCTACGCGGCAGGCAATGGCTCTGGGGTGATCTTATGAAGTGGCCCTCGGTCAGCTCTGACTGCTTGCGGTTCTAACTGCCTTGGACATAGCTTCGCCGTGGAGTCCCATTCGTATGTAGTAGTGTAGGGGAATCAATGGCTTCACCATCCATTCCGCACAAATACATCCTGGACTCAATGGTTCATGCCGGCTTCCACTCTCGCCAAGACTGTCCCCCCCTCCCCCCTCCAGGGGCAGCGGGCAAATATCCCTGGCATATAACAACCCCCCCCGGCGGAATGACAGCTGTCTCGTGCGGGATGGAGATGTATCCACGGTAGAGCGTCCCAAACAAAGACAGGAAACAAAACCTCGATGACGGGCACGCACGAGGGGTGTGTGTGGAACATAAAGCTCCACAGCGGCCGCACGCAACGTGGGCAAGGAAAGACAGCCTTGTCTTTCGAGCGGGAGGCTAAGAGCGCTGCCCCGTTGCTCCTTGCAGGTCGCAGCCCGCAGCGGGAATGTCAAGGAGGAGAATGCCCCAGGGTCGACTTCAGGGTTGTTCCTGGGAGACGAGAGCTGCAAGTCTTCTGCAGCAAGGCACACTCGCGCATTATAGCCTACATGAGATTTTCGTTGGAAAGTGGAGCGATGTCGTCCGCCTTGCGTTTGTATGATACTGCGGCCAGACGTGTGTAGTGAGGAATGTGGATATTACGAACTTGGAAAGAGGAACAAAGGTGCATGGGATATCGAACAAATTATGCCCGATGAATTGACAGATGAGCTACATCTTGCCAGGTTCAGGGGTTTGCGGACTCAAGATATCGAAAAGGATGACCGGTGAACCAAAAGGCAAGGGGAAAAGAGAGCATGTCACCCACCGGCATGATTTCTTACCTGATTTTGACAGGCACAGGATGTGTCTCTTGCCAGCGCCTCATTATGTCCACCCACACCAACTTTCCATAACTGTATCTCTTTCTTTGTTCTTCCCTCTCCCAAGTCAGACTAGACCAAAATCTGCCATCTCTCCCCCCTGAACCCCTTGCATGCTTTGTTATATCTTTTTGAGGAGTTCCAATGCTCGAAAGTGGAGAACTATAACGTCAAGCAAGGTCCCCTGGAAGGACGGTTTCGAGGTTACGACAAACGTGGCAAGCAGACGACCTCCGATGACCGCCAGCCTCAGCCTCGAGATGCGGGATGGCGGACGGCAGGTCTGATATGCGGTCCAAGGTTGTCTCAACTTAGTCCGCAGTAGATGACGAACTCGGCGACGAGGCGTGATGGACCAAACGGGGCAGATCGAAAAAGACACGCCACGACAACCTTCACGAACTCCTCGATGAAATGTACGTCACTTCCACTTCCTCTTCGGGTTATTCAAGTCGTCTGTGAAGAAATGGGTCGTCATGTTCGGTGGGTGAGGGGATGTGTAAGTGGAGATGAGTGGTCAACTGAATATTGCTTCCACGTCTCGAATCGGAAACAAATTGAACAAGCAAACGATCGTGGACCACAGAATGTACATGAAGTGCGTACTTATGTGCGTGTGTACGTGAATAGTGTAGCGCGATGTAGTGTTGTCTGCGTGTGCATGGAGGCATCGTGACAACACATCGTGCGGGTCCCAATCAACGAGGTTGATCTCTTGACAAAGTATAAGTTAGCTTTGATGCCCCTCAAACTAGAGGAGGAGTTGGAGAAATAGGCAAGGAGCTACATGACAAAGTGAAACCAAACGACGACACGAAGTCAGTACTAAATTGGAAGTAAACGTCAACGACATCAACACCAAAACCAGAAACATCGATCACCAGACGAACGATCAACCGTTGAAACGAGGAATACAAAACGAAACGAACAACCTCACCTTGAGAGCCGGGCCGGTGAATCGACATCAAAAAAGCGCACCCCCGTTACCCACACCCCCGAGCCGGGCCAGCAAAAAGAGACCACCACACTGCTGCCCAACCACCTTTGCGCCGGCGGAAGAAAAAAAAAAAAAAAAGAGACTTCTCGATCGCGGTTGCGAACGACACTTCTTGTTCTTTCTGCCGAAACGGGCTGCCAGGCCACACCACTGCCACTTGCTGCTCGGCGGGCCATTTTTCTTCGAATAGTAGGACAGGTATCTTCTTGTGCTGGTCAGTTTCCCGTTCTCAACCATTGTTCGTTTTTGTTTTCCTCACACGCCCCTCCTTCTCAAATCGTTCATCCCACACATCTTCACCCCCATGACAACAACAAACCCCCTCCAAGCCAAAAAAGCTACCCCTGAAGAGGAGGGACCACCATTGGAGAAAGTGACAAGAAACATCACTGTGTACAGCATGGTGTTGCATATTGTAGAGGGGT
>LFIW01002896.1:0-176265 GCA_001625285.1 Colletotrichum incanum
GGGGGCAACATGGAAGAACTGAGAAAAAGGACAAAACCAAAGGAAGCGACGAAAAAACATAAATAAAAGATGGCTAACAAACCTCTGTTCTGGGATTCAGGTTCAGTACGAGAATACCTAGCATCAGTGACTTCATACCATACCCGAGACCCCCGAACGAACCACTTCTACTCCTCTCGCTTCTTCACTGCTTCCTACTCCTCTCTTTCTCCTTGTCTCCTCCATTTTGTTCTCCACTACATCTCTGCGCATCAACGGGCTAGTTACTTTCTCAAGCCAAGCGAAACGGACCGGCCCGCAGAGGGAAAAAACAAACGTTGCCGAAAAGAAAAAGAAAAAGAAAAAAACGACCAAGAGATTGCGAGAGACAGAGAGACAAGAGAGAGAACAAACAAACAGATCAGAGGGTTGAAAAAGGGGGGCCCGAACGAAAGAAGAAAAAAGAAAAAAAAGAAAAAACATGTGTTACTTCTATCAAACACGTTGGGCCTGCGGGTATTGGAGATGGGGTCAGTTCAAACAGCAGTGCAACAAGGAATACCGGACGGGCGAGACGTGCGGGCTGAAGCTCGTGTTCGAGACCATCTTGGATCCGGACAAATGCAAACTGTGCTACGATATGGACAAGAAGCACCGCCGGCTCGACAAGATGAACAGGGACATTGAGCGCTGGCGCCGCGAGGGGAACCGCAGGGCGACTATCGAGCGGACGACCATCGAGGCGCGGGAGGTCGAGCGCCAGATCCACGAAATGAACACTTCGCATTGGAACAGGGTTACGCTGGCAAACTGACGATCGTCGATTGTTTGTGGTTGTTTGAGCGTGGTGAGGACGAGGGGTTTCTGGATAGGTATGTTGAAACTCTTTTTTGGCCTTATTTCTTTACTCCTCATTTTATTTCCGAGATTTTCCCCATGCACAGGTTCCCCTCGTCTATTGTGCCTTTTTTCCATCTATGTGTGTGAGGTGAGGTGGGAGTGGCGGCAATGCTGCTCAGGGGTAAACCGATGCGCGGGTTAGGACCTTTGCTAACTTGGTTATGTC
The DNA here is from genome assembly GCA_001625285.1 of Colletotrichum incanum. Taxonomy (NCBI): domain Eukaryota; kingdom Fungi; phylum Ascomycota; class Sordariomycetes; order Glomerellales; family Glomerellaceae; genus Colletotrichum; species Colletotrichum incanum. Next base: position 1,046 of record LFIW01002896.1, read on the forward strand.
AGTGGTCCTCGGCCCCTCCAATGCGGAAGACGACGGGCGAAAGATGAATGGAAAGCGCAGGAGTATTTGGGATTCGGGACAAGAAGACGAGGGAAAAGGGGGAGGACCAGCTTGGGCGGGACTGGATGTTTTTCCCAAGTTGAGCCACGTAACGGCCATTCATTCGTTGCTCTTTGCATTCTTTTCTTTTGGGCTTCTTTAGTGATTGGGCTTGGGACGGTCCTTTGACATCTTCCAGAGATAAAATTTTGGGACGCAACTATTGTATACTCGATTGAACAGGAGGGCATTTCTTCTGTACGTTTAATTTGTGCGCGTGTGCGGACATTGTGTGGGCGTGCGTGTACCAAAGTACGTGTGTGCCCGCAAGAGAGACCGCCCAGATGTTTTCGTCGCTGAGGCCGGCCCGCCGCTTAGACGGCGACAGGGACATCATAGATGGCCCCTCATTGTAGCATACATACATCCTCTTGTCCTCCCATGGTTTCTTGGTCCTCTTTTTCCGTCATACTCTGCCTTGTTTTGGCGGTGATGAAACTAGTCTCCCATGCTCGCTTAAAAGAGGATCAATCCGAAGAAGTCAAAGTCGAAAGTCGAAAGGCTCCAAAAAGAACGAGGCGGTCTTGCTTGGGGCATGGATTGAGGGGACCAAAGAAGATGGTCCTCCCACTTTTTTTTTTCTGCACAGCTGCCCATCCAGCAGGTTTTGGTGTGCTCATCAGGCAAGCAAGTTGCAGGAATCGGACTCTCCTGGCGAATGGGGAGGACATACAAATGCTAAAGGTGAGTAGCAGCAGGCGGCATTGCGTCGATCTGGTCAAAGAACAGGCAAAGTACGGCAAATAGCGGCCCTTTGGCATGTTGTATAGCCCTCTCATCGCCCGCTGTATTTGTCTTTTCCATGCTGCAATGGCGAGCTTGTGAAGTCTTTGTCCAAAAGGGACGTCATTAGTTCTCACGTGTCATCGTGTAGCAGATGAGGCGAGGACCCCGCGGGCATTGGACGAGCCCCGAGCCTTCCCTTGTGCCCCTCGCCCATCCTCGATTCTTAGCATACTCAGACATTGAGAAGCGTACCTGTCATCTGACCCAAGGATAAAGTGGAGGGAGGAGCGGGAGGAGCAGAGAAGGGCCTAGCGTAGGGGAGACCTCAGACTGGGGACAGAGACGACGGCCGAGAGGGTGGTGGGTTGTGTCGGGCTTGATGGGATGGGACTGGGAGGCCGCCCCATTTGGCCGCAGCAGCCACCCCTCATCTTCATGTCGTCCATCCCACTTCACTTCCAAGGTACCATTTCCTAGTCTTGTCTCCGCCAATGAGCCACGGGAACCGCACAGACTCCCGCACAACCCTGAATGGCGGGCATCTAGAGTCTTCAACAGGAGCCTCTAAATGCTTCCCTCCTGTCCAAAAGTCGACGTTGCCCTCCCGTCCCGAGAGTCGGCCGAAATCGAAGCTAAAAAGTGGTCGCTTCCAGCTATGGGCCATGCTAGGATGCAACATCCCTTGCTAAAGGGTCCACACTAGAAAAGGTAAACATCAGCCGGAGGTGCACGTGGCCATCTTTCAATGGGCTAGACAACCCATGGCCTGCCGCTGAAGAATATTTGAGACGCATTTTATTGGACCGCCATGGTACGAACCAGGGGGGGCTTCAAAGTGGGATAGATGGAATTTTTCATTGATTACTTCGTGGTCTTTTGGGCCCATCGTGTCCACCTTTCTCATAAACCTCGTTGTTGCCCAGGTATTTTATACAAGGGTTTGTGACCAAGTACAGGGTTTCGACATAGAAAAGAAAAAGCGATATGTGAGTGAGTGTGGGTGCCTACTATGTTGAGTGTGTGTGTGTGTGTGTGTGTGTGTTTGTGTGTGTGTGGATTTGAAAATATGTGTTTGCGTGCTGCGTTTGGGGGGGTATCGAGGGAAGAGGAAAAAATGTCGTCACTCCAAGCCATTCCGTCCCGGGTTACAGTAATCCGACAGGACTCTGACCTTATGTCGACCAATACGAATTTGTGTAAGAATGCATGACGAAAAAGAAAGGGAGAGTAGCTTGGCCGCTCTGGTTATGATGTCGGGGGTAGAGGAAAAAAAGAACCCCCCTCCCCCCCGAAAAAAGCCAAGGGGAAATGATTCATGACCAAGGCGTGTCATACCATTGCCGCTGCTGCATCTGCAAATGTACCGACAAGGGGCTTGTCCGACTCGCTCTTAACTGCTGGAACGCCGCGTTGCATTTCGATCGTGTCATCTTCCTGGGGAAGCCAATCCACTTGGACACCGGCTGGGGCCTCGTCCTTGGACGCCAGCTTCGAGAGGAGGTGTTGGTACCGCACAATGCGGGCTTCTTGCCCTGCATACGTAAACGTAGTCGGCGCAGGCCGATGTGCGTGATCCTGCGGGGCAATCTCGAAGATGTCGACCATATTGCTAGGAATACCGATGTTAGCACTCCCAGTTCTGACATAAAAGCAAGCCCAAGGCCCCGGAGCTTGGGTCAGGAGTCAGAGTACGTACTCGGACGTCTTTGCAACAACTCGCTGCAGAGCCTCTGTCTCTCGTTGCACCTCCATCGGGTCCTCTTGTCCGTTTACACTCTGCTCTCCGAAGCTTCCATAGTGCACGTTGTTTGGATCGTCATAAAGGAGTCGTGATTCTTCGTCCTAGAGTAGCCCGTCAGCATCCGCATGCTACGCTACTAGTGCGCGAGGCAAAAAGTAACCCACCTCGTCATAGACGTCCTTGTTTCCCCGCCCGAGGCATGACGCACAAATGCCCATCGTGATCGAGTAGTCGGCCGGTCCCTGATTGAGCGGTACGTTATCGTCGGTGGTACTATAGTCCCCACACAGACAAGATAGGGGAATCCTGGAAATCAAATGTCATAAAGGAGTGGAAGAAGCTCAACAGCCAGGCTTCGTGCTGTGAATCGATGGCGAGGATGGCTGGATTGATGGCGCCTGTTGTGATTATGATGCTATTGGCAGAAACAGCAAGATTGCGACGATCGAATGACGTTCTCGTTTCGGCAGGCGGTCGCAAGTGCGGCACGGATTATAGAATTTGCCGAATCTGCCCCACAGCGGGACGGGACGGGCAGCGCCGAACTCCACGCAGAGTTTCTGGTCGTTGGGACGAAAAACGTAGTAGGACCCGGCAGTGAGTCGAAACCTGGACCTTGCACCAACCCATCTTGGTTTCCTCACCTTATTCTGTCGAAACGGACAATCGCCGAACCCCTAATGGAGAACTTCTTCGGTCGCAGTTGCGATGTACATCATACCTGACATCTTGGGTGGTATCCCTGCTTAGCATTGCACTGATCCATCCAAGCAGTCCTGGCTGGGCTGCGCAATATTCTCAGATGTCGGCTGGGTTACCTTCCCAGCGGGAGAGCTGAAGCTGGGTCTCCCTTGGAACACGGACTTCAATATTAAGCCCTTTGTTGCGCGTTTTCCTCTTTGTTTATCCCTGATCCCTAGGAACGGTCGGTGCTGCAGACTATTGACTTGGGAACCCCCTTGTAGTCGCCAAGATCAGCTTAACACCCGTCCATTTTGGGATGCTGACCGTCCAAGCGGATGACGGCTCTACGAGGATGAGAAATGCTATACAATCTGTAACTCCCTCCGAGGCTTTCAACGCGGGAAGTTCTCCGGTTTTCCTCACCCTTTCTCAAGTCTAGTGTGCTTCGTGGAGCAATAGGTCGCAATACAGGGAAACGTCATTCCTTCCATAATGGCACAAAGCGCATCACGAAACTCACTGCGGTTATACTCACAGGATCAGTTGGATCGATGAGGCATATAAACCAGTGTTATCTCTCGACAATATGCCTATTCTGTCAACCATCAACCTCTATCTCACTCACTCGAGCTAGATTTCGAACAAGCCTCCAGCAGCTGCCGCACAAGCAGCCAGCAGTCTACGCTCACAATCTTACCAGTATTTCTCACTGCCTATCTACATCACACACTCTGCTACCTGTAAAAAAAAAATTCACAATGGTCCACCAAGTCAACTTTCTGGCTCTGGCCGTTCTATCCTTGACATCGCTCTCAAGGGCTCGTCCCGACAACCTTAGAGGCCGCGCACCTGCCATCCCAAGTACATGCGCCTGCTTGCCTGTGCCGGAATGCACACCAAGCGTTTCCACCAAGACCGAAACCGCCCATGAAACCATTTACCAGAGTGCCTCTCTGATTAGGCAGACTATCACTGCAACTCTCACAATCACTCGCGCACCGGTGATCGTGACTGAGACGGTCCACGTTACCAAGTCCGTCGACGAACAGGTGACTGTTACTTGCACCGAGGTCATCATCGAAGGCCCCGACGGCACGGTCACTACCAAGACCAAGCCCCCCGGAGGCGATGGGCACACTCAAACGAGGACGCGCACTTCTCAAGACGGTTCTGAGACAAAGCCACCTTACCACGACGACGATGGCGAGGCTACTCAGACGAATGGCGGATCCGCGACGGGTACCCGCACCGGATCTGGCGGCGTCAAGCCTACTCACCCTCCTGGAGGCGGTGACGACGGAGACGATGGTGACGACGGCAACAACGGCACCGGACCCAAGCCGACTTCGGCTCATCACTGCAAGCACTGGGACGGCACCAAGTGCGTCAAGCCAACGGACGCTCCGAACCCTACCGCCATCACTTCAACCGCGGCCACAGTTACGGGCACGACAACTCAAAATGCTCTGCCTACCTACTCGGTCTGCTCCGTCTCGGTGGCTCTCGTCACCGTCTACAACACTGTCACAGCGACCGTCTACCAGAGTGGCCCCTCGCCGGCGACAGGTCCGGTGCATGTGCCCCGCGCGCCAACGGCGGTGGCGGCGGAGTGGTGAAACCTCTGTTGAGTGCAATATTAGTGTAGTATATGGATTGGGATCTCTGGGGAAGGCATATTTCTCCCCTTAATATGGAGGGTAATGGTGAAAAGTAATGTTTACTAGAGGTAGAAAGGTTCTCAATGATACGCAGTCATTGACCAGAAATTGTGATCATACGGAAGTGGCTGAAAGTACGCCTTGGGACGTCATATTATGAACCTGAAGCGAAAGTGTAAGTTACAATAGTTATACAACACAAAGACGTCCAACTGCCGATTTTGATCAGCAAGCGCCCTCGGTTTGGCGCGTAGCAGCATGGGATACGTATCGTCATGAACGATAGCGGAAGCCCATGAAGTCATCCTCATCCTCTTCCTCATCTTCATCCTCTTCCTCCTCACTAACCGCTTTAACGTTTTCCTTCCCGGTGGCTTCGGCAGGCTTGCCGACAGATTTGGCAGCAGGCGCAGGCGCAGCCGCATCGCTCTGTCTCCTCAGCGCCTCACGCTTCTCCTTCAATCTCCGAACTCTGGCTTCGAGCTCCTCCATGTCCTCGAACTCCGTCTCCAAAGCCCTCGTGGCCTCCTCTTTCTCATCCAAAAGGTCCTTCTCGGCGGCAAGACGCCTCTTTTCCTGTTCTTCCTCTTCCGTCTTCGCTGCCGCTGCCGTCTCTTCTGCCGTCATGGCTGGGGCAGCAATCACAGCATCTTCCGAGTACGGCGCTGTTGCTGCTGCGATATCCGCTTCGAAAGCTGCCCACTCGTCTTCGTCCACCTGACCTCCACCAGACGCAGCTTTCGCGGCTGCGCCATTCTCTTGTGCAGCCGGTGCCACTGCCGTTGCGTTTGCTGAAGCTGCCTCCTGCGGAATTAGCGGCGAGGGACCGACTGGTTGCACAATCGGTGTCGAGTTTGAAGATGTCCCGTCCTTGTACGCGGGCGTATGGGGCCGCGAGGGAATCTGTATCTCAACGCCTTGAACAGGTGTTGTCGATGTCCGACGGTTCAGCGACGGCGGTGTCAGCGTCACCTCCTTGAGGTCTCGGTCCGACTCGCCGAGGGATAACCGCACAGGAGTGCTAATTTTGGTCTTGCTTCGTTTGTTCCGCATAGCCTCGGCCGCGTCCTCGTCTTCCATATCCTCGTCCGAGTCGTGCTTCCGCTTGTTCGACGGCGCGCCATCCGCGACTGCTAAGCCGTTCGTGTCGACGGAGGCTTGCTGGGCGGCCTTGAGCTTCGTCGTATGTCCTGACCCGCGGACATGGCCGTCCCAAAGTGATTCGGACTTGATTGCCTCGTGGCATAGGGTGCAGAGGAGCTTGCCCGCATCCGAGTAAGCGGCATGCGGGTGCTCGATTCGTCTGGCAGCGCGCTGCTGACGAAGGAGTGATCGTACGTCGGCCATGGTGGGTATGGATGCGCGACACCTAGTTGTGTGCAGCCTCCCCTCGAAGTCGTTTGGGGTCGCAATTTCAGTCAATGGCTTGTTGGCGGTGAAGGAGAGAAGGGGACTGTAATCGTCCTTTTGCTCAAGATTGCAGCAAGCGACCAACGCGAGCGACGTAGCGCAACTGTCAGCTGGTGAGTGGAGGTGACATGGTGCGAGTGCCAGGTGAGCGCTCTGACGCCAGTCCGAATCCGGAACAGCGGGGTTGCGAAGGAAAGACCTGCCGCCGCTACCCCGAGCAGCTTCCAGCGTCGGTGGACGGCCGTGCTCCCTCCCGAACGCGCTGGAAGTCGAGTTCGCGCCCTTCAAGGTCGCCTGCACCCTAGCGGATTGTTGCGTCTGATTGATACCTACCGCCATTTCCTGCATTACTTTTCCCGAGACAAAACTTTTCCTTCCGAGGTCTACACGAACGCAAGCGGGACGATGACCATTCTGCCTTTCTGATGAACTACACGCTCTCGTCGACTGACTACTGCCACCGACATCGTCAACATGGCTGACAATCCCGAGGAACCATCGCAGAATGCGCTGGCCTCAACCTTTCCCAACCCGCCTCCGTTCTGGAGGCAATTCACACCCGAGAACATATCCCGCTTCGAAGAGCTTCGCAAAGCTCAGGCCGAAAAAGATGGCGTCGCAGTGAAGGACTTGCCCGTCCGTCTGCCAAACATCCCAGAAGATCTCATGAACCTTCAACCGCCGGCCGAACCGGCAGTAGGCACCTGGAAGGTCCTTGGAGGAAACTATACTGTACTTTGACAGCAACGGCGGCGACAAGAACCATGGATCAGCTGACAATCTGCGTAGCTCGACGACAAGCTTCCCTCGCTGGAGGAGGGCGAAATCCAGCGATTGGCGCCGGCGCACTCCGATGAAAAGGATGGCAAACCCCTCGACCGTGCATTTGAGCTCAAGAAAATGGCCAAGTCCCTTCTCTTGAACTTTTTGGAGCTCGTCAGCGTCATGGCGACAGTCCCAGATGATGTGAGTTCAGCCTCTCTCCTGATCCCGTATCCTCGCTGACTCCCAACAGGGTGCCGCCAAAATCCAAGACCTGCGAACCCTCCTCATCAACTTTCACCACCTTCTTAACGAATACCGACCCCATCAAGCTCGCGAATCGGCCATCGCGCTGATGCAATCGAATCTCGACCGCACAAGGGCAGAAACGGCAGCCATTAGGGCCCAGGTAGACAACGCGAAGCGCGTCCTCGAAGGCCTCGGGAGTATCGATACCCCCAAGGCACCAGAAAAAATCACCTCGGCCGTTGATGGTGAACTGACCGCCAAAGAGGCGGAGGCCTTTGGCAAGGCAAGAGAACAAGAAGTGTGGGCGGATGCGGATGCGTTGTTTCTCTAGCGGGGAGATGGAGATGAGTTGCCTGTCGCCACGCTGCTAGAGGCTATTAACGAGCATCCTTACCCACTTGACGATGATGTGGAAGAGATGTTTCGGCGTTGGGAAGAGAACCAATGGTGGTCGCAAGCATAGATACCCAATTTCACCAAAAAGAACGAGACTCAGCCAAGGTTAACAGATGGTCGGGGAGAAAACAGTCATGAGTTGGCTGACGAAGTAGATGATATAGAACGGCCAGAAAGGCAAATCATGAATTCATGTTCGGCTGGCTCATGCCGGCGTTAAACCAAAGCTGCATACAATATCAAAATCATCCCATTCCATCGCCCATGACACAGGTATCCATCCAAACGATTGCTGCAGCGTGTCTTGCTACCTCCGAACCACCACCTTACATGACGGTGCAAGGGATGGGGATGCAGCAGCACTCGTAGCCGTCGCACTCAATGCACTTTGTCTTGCCGCCCGTGGCCTCGGCAGGCTTGACGATGCTGTCGACGATGGAGGTGGCGGCACTGCCAGGACCGTTACGGTTGACGAGGCCGGAAGAAGCTGAGCCGCAAGCCATAGCGAGTGTCGTTGGCGTTTGTTGGGAGTTGCGTAGAAAAGGAGGTAAGTAATCTGGGACGTTGTCAGCCCTTAATTACTTGGATGAGACCAAGTGACGTCATCCACAGGCTGAACTTACAGTCGGCGTTGTTCGGAGCTGTCTCAATTGAAGCGACTGTTACTGCAGTGTCTTATGGGCCGTTCAAAGAATGGGCGAAGCTCTGAAGAAGTAGTCTCGAAATCGCAGTGGTGATCAGACTAAACACTGCTATCTCTCTCTCCTCAAGAGGAAAAAAGCGGTCCGGACCCAGTCTCAGCCCAGCCTTAAATAAGGTGCCACCCCCAACCAATGCTTGAACATCTCCAAGGTTCCGTGTTTCTAAATCCAGGAGAGTTGTCGTCATGGCGTGGTGGGGCGATGCACACTCAGCACCCCGGCTGTTGTGGCTGAATGGTTATTCGTCGAATGGGAGAGACTCGGACAGAACACAGCGGGAGGTGGGAGGTGGCACCTAACAGCACCAGGAGGCTGTGGCACCCAGGGTGAGCCGGGCTGTCTTTTTTAACAGTTGCTGGCCATTGACGACTCTCCGTTCCGGCATTCTTATGGGTCGAGTGGAATGACATGCCGGGCTGTTGACTCGCAAGATTCAGAGCTGGAGATGACCGAGATGAGATCTTCGCATAGATTAGGGTCTCCCACGGAGAGAAGAAGCTTAGTTGTGACCGTGAGTGCAGGATACGGTGAACTGCACATCGCTCTGGCCAGAAGCCTGTCGCCATAAGGCCAAGACCCAGCCAAATGCCGTGTTCCGACGAGACTTGAAATTAACTTTGGTTGGTCGAAGTTAGGGCATTGACACATCACCGACGTAGGACCACCACATGGTCTTCAGGCATTCACATCTCCGGATAGGTGTTCGTACGTTCGAATAGTACTGTTCGATTGTGCCCGAACCCGATACAGCTAGACGATAAACTCCATAGTAAATCCCATTGAGCAATTGGCCAATTCCCTCTGATGAGGGAGCGGTATCTCCGTCTCTCAGTCCCAGACCTTGTAGAAAAAGAAAAGAAAAAAAAGGAAGAATTGGAAAAACCCCACGAACAGTTATGTACCACAAAGCAGAGGCTATGTGCTTCATCAACCTCACTTTCATCCCCTCTTACATCCACGTGGATCACGCTGACGGCGCCACGCCCTGAGCGCCTTGGGGAGCCGCAGGTGGAGGGCCATCACTGGATTTACCTGCAACTGACGGCTGCTTCTCCAACAGCTGGCTGAGGTACGTCAGATCGTCTCTTGCACGTGAATCTTTGTCCAGGATGCCTCGAATAACCTCCCATTCTGTCCGTGACATTTGGTAGGCTTGCGGCAGAAGGAACTTCACCGTAGGACTGTTAATCAACGGACCTAGCACCTCCTGTGCAAGAGCGTGACCCTGTTGCTGACGCTGTTGCTTCTCCGCCTCAGGACCGCGGTTAGCAGCGTAGCCCGTAGGAGGCTGGTTCGGCGGCACAACCTGGTGTGCCCCTTGTGTTGGGTGCTCCTGTGGTGCGTGGCCGTTGTTGCCGGCAGGGAGCTGGCCCGGTTGCTGGAAGGGGCCCTGAGTAACGGTCGGCGAGAACGCTGGCCCAGATATCGAGGGATGTCTTGGAGGGAAACCCGTCTGAGTAGGGGTTGGCGTGTTGGTGACGGGTGATTGGGAGGCGGCACCACCGAGTTGGGGTTGCCTAGGAGTGTTCCGATAAACAAAGACAGCCAGAAGCATCGGCTCCGTTCTCTTCTGAGGTATGAGGTTGTCGGAAAAGTTGAGCATGAACTCAGGAACATTGCCCTCCCCAGGAAGGACGGGTACGAGGTAAGTGTCCCTCACATTTCCAACGCCCTTGTCGCCGACAACGGCATATCGCTTTTTGGATACAAAGTAATCGAAGAGGGATTGGAACTCGCGTCGAGAGCCTTCGGAGGCTGGCGATACTGCCACGACGACAATATCGGTCTGGTCAGCGTACCGTAAACCGCAAAGGTATTCTATAGCCTTCTGCTCGTCAATGCGTCCTGCTACAGTGAGTCTCTTCGGAATGAGACTGGGCCAAGGCAAACCAATCGTGTTCGATAGGTTAGCCCCGCCGACGAATTTAGCTGATGCCGGGAAATCGGCGATCGAGCTCATAACCAGATGACCACGCCAAACCACGTCCGGGTCAGTCTCATCTGTGGGCGAATATGGCGGGGAATCCGTCTCTTCTTGAAGAAGCCTGTCCACGTCGTGGTCTACGCCGGGTCCATGGATTGGCGCTGATGGCCGGCGCTTGTGGGCGCCGGTCGGCGACTTGACAGTTGCATACACTTTGTTGATATCGAAGTCGGGATGCTTGGGCGAGTGCCGAGCTCCGTGGGTATCGATATGCAATCCGGAATGGGCCGAGAGCTCGACTGGGTTCTCGTAGTTTGATTCTCCTCCCTCTCGGCCACTGGGTCGTCGAATGAAGGTTCTCCCATCGTCGTTGTGTTGGAAAGAATCGTTCTCGACAATCTCTTCGCCCTTGTGCGTTCTGCGAACACGAGGGCCGTCCTCAGTGATTAAGATGGATTGCTTCTCCGAGATGGCCTTCAGCTGAGCATTGGCCTCCTGTCTCTCCTTGGTAGCCAGCTCGTCAGCCGTCATGGTAGCCAGCATTGGCGGCGAAAGAGTGCGTTTCAGTAGTCGCTTGGTCAGATCGCCGTTCATCCTCATGTTTGCGTACAAGATCCTTGCTTGCGTAGCATACTGGCTCCGATCCGGGTGTGCATCGTGAACTGCGCGTTCGATCTCGAGAGCAAGACGTTCCGCTTTCGCCGCCACAGTGGTGTCCTTCGGGAGAGTAACGCTCTTGTCCTTGACGGCGGCGGTGAGGACACCGGCAATGGCTTTCTGCAGGAGTTGGGCAGGCCCTTTGCGGTCTTCCTGGAGATCCGTGACCTTCGCGTCTAGGTCGGCTGGCGCGGTGTAGCTGACGACAGGGGATGCCTCTGGCTCCGATACTTTGCGCTGTTTAGGCGCTGGTGTCTGGAACAGCTTGGTCAGTAATGACACAGATACACTAGTTGGTGGGACAAGGTCTTACCTTGGCGTCCTTCTCGAGGGTGTCATCTCGTGCCTTGCGCTTGCCTGTAGCCGCCTTGGAGACACTGTCCTTCTTATCCTTCTTCTCCTTGGTCTCGGAAGGAGCTGGCGAATCTTCAGCCTTGTTGCTTCGCGTGTCTTGCGACAAGTCCTCCTTGGGATCGCTGGCGCGCTTTCCAACCCTGCCACCCTTCTTCTTTTTCTTCTTCTTCTCGTTCTGTTCCTCCTCGTAGACCTTTCGGCGCGTTTCCCATGGGCGCTCGCCTTCCGCCATGGCGGACAGGAGCTCTTTATGATCTTGAGGAGCACATTGTTCGCAGTAGTAGTTCTTAGGAAGGTCTTCCGTAAAGACACTCATACCCATACAAACGTTGTGCTGCCATGCTGTGCACTTGTCGCAAGCGATCCAGGGCTCTTCCGAGTCACCGTCCTGTTCTGTGGCGCCGCAGACACAGCGTATGATCTCTTCTTCGGGTTCCTCCTCTTGTTTCTTCTTCCTCCCTCGTTTCTTGGGCGGTTCGATTGGTTGGTCGTCAAAGGCCTTGGTGTGTTGGCCCTTGGTCGCACGTACCGAGCGGCGCGGTTCCGGCTCTCCTACACGAACCATGTTGGTTAGATCTGGCTAAAGAGCGAAGCAGGTGTGTGTGTTTTGAGGGAGGAAGAGCAGAAGCACTTGGCTGGCTGCGGGGCAGCGCGACTGTGGTTGCGACACTTACCAGACATGCTTGCTTGATTGCTTTGTTGGCGGGCGGGAAGATGTCAAACGTCTCCCTTTGTTGGGCAGGAGCGCGAGGGTGTGTACCTTGGGGGAGGTATGGGTTCTTGATGTCGATACAGGAAGGTAACGTCTTCTCTCTCTTTCTCTCAGACATGCATTGGTTTTTTACGGCAGAGCAAAAAAAAAAAAAGACTAAGATATGTGACCCATCCAGTACGCGCGCGACGCAGACTCGATGCGAAGAGTGCAAACTGCGCGGGTTCCCTCCCAAATTGTCCGTCCCAGCAATCCCCAGCTCCAGTCAGAATGAAAGCGGCCGCGTAATGTGGTTTGCGACAGCAGGAACAAGGTCGAACGAAGTTGAAGCGGTCTTCGCGTGCCGCTTTTTGGTTGTGTGGGAGAGAGCGAAAGAGAGCTTGCGCAAAGGTGGAGGTGATGCGAGTGGGCTGCGGTGCGGTGCGGTGCGATAAAACGGCGCGAGGTTGGAGGGAAAATGCCGAGCCGCCTCCACTTCCTGCCGTTATGTAAGCTTGGGAAACCGTTGTCTTGGGCCTCGCGCTCGGTGAACAACGCACGGATGATGGGAGGCGGGGGATCTAATGTTGTGGCCTTGGTGCCTGGAGGAAAAGGTGAGGGTCAAGGTGAGCAGACAAAGCCAAACGATGAGGTAAGCATTGAAGGCGCTAAGGCGCTTCCGGTAAAAGCTCGGGCCAGTACCTCGCATCTTCCTTACCTTACCTCAGCTCAGCCCCGGCTGTTGTCCTGCTCTCCCAGGCTGGCTAGAGCAGGCGCAACGAGCTAACGCGTGCATCGATTGCCTGGAGCTTCAACAAGCTGCATCCCAAAGTTACAGCCTTCCCTGCAATCGCCAAACAAACCATCCTGCCGCACCGCATACCTCTCTCTCCCGTCGGCTTTGAAAACCCGACATCACCACCACAGTCGACCCATCAGATCAAGCTATTCGACATTCGATTGCTCGCCCGTCATGTCTCGCAGATACGATTCCCGCGTAAGGCCCCCTCCCCGCTCTTCCCTTGCTCTGCATCCCGCTCCCGCCTGCCAAGTTCCAAGCTCACACTCCATGCTAGACAACAATCTTCTCGCCCGAGGGCCGTCTCTACCAGGTCGAATATGCTCTTGAGGCTATCTCTCACGCCGGAACTGCGATTGGAATCCTTGCCAAGGACGGCATCGTCCTGGCCGCGGAGCGAAAGGTGACGTCGAAGCTGTTGGAGCAGGACACCTCAGCCGAGAAGCTGTACATCGTCAACGAGTAGGTGTCGCTGTTTTCTAACAAACTTTGTACAAGTCTGACATAGTATTTTTCAGCAACATGCTTGCTGCTGTCGCAGGTATGACGGCCGACGCCAACATCCTGATAAACTACGCCCGCCAGGCTGCCCAAAGATATCTCCTCACCTACAACGAAGACATCCCATGCGAGCAACTCGTCCGGCGACTGTGCGATCTGAAGCAGGGCTACACACAACACGGAGGTCTGAGACCCTTCGGTGTCTCCTTTATCTACGCCGGCTGGGATCCCCGCAGGCAGTTCCAGCTGTACCAGAGCAACCCCTCGGGTAACTACGGCGGATGGAAGGCTACTGCTGTCGGTGCGAACAGAGCCAGCGCGGAGAGCTTGTTGAAACAGGACTACAAGGAGGACTGCACCCTGAAGGAGGCTTGCGGCATGGCGGTCAAGGTCCTGAGCAAGACCATGGACTCAACGAAGCTGAGCGCAGAGAAGCGTAAGTTATCTTGCAGACAGAAAACATTCAGAACTCCGCTAATTGATCATCACAGTCGAGTTCGCCACGGTTGGCCAGACGAGCGACGGCAAGATCTATCACAGACTCTGGACCGCGGAGGAGATCAAGGAGCTTCTCAAGGAGCACGACCTGGCGAAGGACGAGTCCACCGAGGACAAATAATGGCATGAATGAAAATCAAAACATAGATGGGGCGTGATGGTTGCCCCCAACCCTGATGTACCAATAGAATTGATGCCCCAAATTTTCCAAACCCCAAGACCCCATTCCCCAAGTAGGTTGCTGCCAAGATGCAAATGCGAAGCCGTGGTATCCTGGACAGTAATGTGACATGTATTATAAAACGAAAAAGAAAAGAAAAGAAAAAAAAGCAGGGAAATCAACGGTTGTAAAAGCTGTAAAACCGAACAAAAACACGGCAAGGACACAAACAATGCGGCGATTAGTCTTACAGAGGTGAACGGCTATGTCGATGGCTGATTGTGTTGCATTCGGACTCTATGAAGTACCCTACTCTCGGTGATTAGTGTCTCTGGCTACTTAACTGGGTCATCTCATAGCCTACGTCAGTTCGCGAGTCTCCAGCTTCCTCCTCATCTCGCAGTCGATTCCAGCCAGTCTTCGGGTCCGACCCCGGGTAAGGGTGAGGCTCATGGCACTCCCTGGCGGTCAATCTGGGCCAATGTCGTCGGTAACTCCAGTACGCAATAAGGTATCCCAACAGTGACCCCACGCAAACGTCGTACACATCGTGTCTATAGTCCTCGCAGCGACTGATGGCAATCAATGCGGCCCCAAGTAATGGCAGGAGGCAAACTAGTGCCCTGCTAAGGTCACGGCCTCCACTGTTGTGTCGAAAAATATGCAGCTGTCCAGCGAGGAAGAGACTCAGGAAGCCGAGACCAGAAAAGGAGAAAGATGAGTGGCCAGAGGGAAAAGACCGCCATCCATCATGGAGAAGGTGGTGGCCCGTCTCGGTGCATACGTCGATAGTGACGAGGACATCCGGCTTGGTGCCGGCAGCTGGCTTGCATCGGGCCAGTAGGTCAGGCCGCGGGCGACCGACTGCGTTCTTGATGAGGTCTGTGATGAAAGAAGTCATGACGATTGCGATGGCGAAGGACAAATATGTGACCTCATGTTTGTGAGGTGAAGCTTTAGTAATAACATTGTAAGCAACAAGGATCCCCAGTGGCACGAAGAGGGCGTAAACGAAGTTCATATCTAGAGAATATGTCAGTATCATCTTACTGTCTCGGAAGCCGGTCAGTTCCACTCACAGACAGGCACACGCTCAACTTCCGCATGAGGGTATGAGATGTGGAGATCATTGATAAAGAACATGCGGTGGAAGGGTTCGATGAAAGCCAGCATCTAGAGAAGCAAGTCAATATATTGAGCGTAAGCAACCTTTGGTTAATGAGAAACTCACCGTTATCCATCCCGCAAGGAGTATCAAGAACCCCAGATAGTCTGGCGCATGGGTCCTCTGAAGATAGATTCCTCGTCAGATCGCCTCACGGCCTCGTCACATGAGACGAACAAAAAGCTACGTTACCTTCCAAAACCTGGAGAATGCGGATGCAACAGCATTCCCGCTCGAACTGCTATTTCGGCGACTGGGCGCCATCATGAGCAGTCACCGTCTACGAGCCTTGCGACAGGCTCTCTGGAACATGGGCCAACTAGTTGCGACGGCGATTGAAGCTGCGGGCGCTGCGGTGAATATTCCTGCCAAGTTGTCGACGTGGAGTATTGGCTGCCGTCGAGAGCAGAAACGAGAGCAGAAACGACCAAGGAAGGAGAAAATGAGCTCGAAAAACAAGCGCCAAAGACTATCGATTGTCACTTGATCAATGTGCAGATCCCCCAGCCAATTGTCCCTAGTTCAAACTGGAGTGCAGCTTTCAAGGGGTTTGCTCACTCTCGGTGTATGTGGCGTTTTGATTGGGAGACTTGAGCTCACGAGCTGCCGCCAGCGCTTGCCGCATCGTGCCAGTCTGGGGAAGCTACTCCTTTATCTTATCGGATACCCGAAGTTTCTCCAGTATGATTTGGTCCGTCGAAGCTGCTCACCTCCAAAAATCAACACTTCGTTTTCTAGGAACCTTGACATCACGATCGGCCAATATTACGATTGCGTCGACTTATCCAGCATGCTAAGGTCGACCTACAAACCATCCGCGAACGCTGCGGCCCCTGCACCGCTGCTTCCTGGATGGACGGAGCACGACGCGCCGAATGGCCACAAATATTACTATAACGCCGAGACCAAGCAATCAACATATACGAGACCGAGTGCACCCGACGTCACTGCTGCCCAAGGGCCTGTACCTGCCTCGACAAGTTTCTTCCAATACCAGACCATTCCCCAGCTTTCTGACCCGAATGTTGCGAATGCATACCTGGCACAGTACAACGCACAAAACCAACCGCCGGCGCAGCGAGGAGGATTCAGCCATGGAGGTAGGGGAGGCAGAGACGGACGCCCACGCCCAGAGCCCATAGACAAGCCCAAGTCAAAGGCTCCGATACCCGGATGCGAACCCTGGATTCTCGTCGATACCAAGTATGGGCGACGCTTCGTCTACAACCCCGAGAAGAATGCCAGCTACTGGCGCATTCCAGACAAGCTGAAAGCTGGTATCTTGGAAATGGACCAAGCCAGAATTCGTGAGAAGGCCGGCATTAAGAGCGCCCCAACAGAAGAAAAAGAGAAGGATAATGCACCCACAGTTCAACCGAGGCCACAACAGAAGGCTCCAGCGGCTCCGACTTATGACGACAATGACGACAGTTCAGAGTACGAAGAGGTCGAGGTCACGGACGACGAGACTGAGGGTGAGGACGGCGAGGATGGGCATACCTCCAAGCGTCAGCGCACAGAAGATGCAGCCGATGACGCGCCGGTGGAGTTCAGCGAGGCAGACATTGCATTCCAGCTCCAAGCCATGGGCGAAGCATACGGGCTCGACCCCGGAGAATACGACGACGGCAACATGGACGAGTGGCCAGAGGGCGCAGAGGGAGTGGAGTTTTCACAGGAAGACGCCGCCGCACTCTTCAGAGACCTGCTCGACGACTTCAACGTCAACCCATACAGCACGTGGGAGAAGCTCATTGAGGACGGCCACATCATCGAGGATCCGAGATACACGCTGCTCAACACCATGAAAGCACGAAAGGAGACTTGGCAAGAATGGTCCAAGGACAGGATCAGAGAGCTCAAGGAACTTCGGGCCAACGAAGAGAAGAAGGACCCCCGGATACCCTACATGACGCTACTGCAGGAAAAAGCGTCGCCCAAGCTCTTCTGGCAAGAGTTCAAGAGGAAGTATCGGAAGGAACCGGCCATGACGGATCCATACGTCAAGGACAAGGACCGTGAGAAGTGGTACCGGGAGCACATTAACCGTTTGAAGATGCCTCAAGCAACGCTCAAGTCGGATCTCGCCACGCTTCTGAAATCACTACCGCTCTCGGCACTGAACAATAAGACAAGCCTATCACGTCTACCACCGCAGCTGCTGGTTGACATCAGATACATTTCACTGCCACCACAAGTGAGAGACCCCATGATCGAGGCGTATATCCAGACCCTGGGACCGCCGCCTGAGGGTGGAGCCACCGAAGAAGAGGACGAGGCGACGCGCAAGGCGAGGGAAGCTAGGGAACGGAGAGAAAAGGCGCTACGGGAGCATGAGGATAAGGTAGCCGAACAAAAGAGAAGACAGCAGCGAAGCCTCGAGATTGGCCGCGCTAGGTTGCGGGAAGGAGAGCGCGAGATTGAGCAGGCGATGCAGGTCGGCAAACGTGGTCTGCAAAGCCAGCTGGCGAGCGCCCAGAGGAACGATCATCCTGATGCGTAGACAGCTGTGTGGCTGGGGCAGAGGAAAGAAAAGAAAGAAGCCAGATTTCTTTCCACGCAAACACCAGACGGCGGCGTATTTCCAAACCAACGTCAACGTTTCCGTCTCCTGTGATAGGACCGTCCCGCCATAATCGTGCCTTGGCACTAACAGCGCAGTCGGGTCCATCGACGCCTCGCTTCACCCGACTCCTGCAGGAACCGGGTTTCATGCAAGAACACCAGATTGTCTTTCTAACATGTGTGTACCACCCAAGCCTCTCATTACATCAACTTAACTCGAGCCTCTCCCAAACGTGTCACGCAAGCCGGAACCCCCAAAACATCGCAGACCAACTGTTCTTGCGAAACCCTCCTCGTGCCTAACAGTTGAAACCTCTGTCCACCACCTGAGGCGTGGCAGCATGTCCTATGATGACTGGGATGACTGTATTCAATAGATTCATCAACGAAACCATCAGCCTTTTCCAGCCACACATCCAACGTTGTTCCCTGCTCCCAGCCTATGATGTTGACTGCGCAGAAACATTGCTCCAAGCAACAGTTCGGATTGAATGCCCTTCTTGCTGGCTGACTTCCCTGCCACAGCGCACTAAATGACACCATTTAGCGCGTTCGTGTTCGTGCGTTAAAGATCGCCTGAAAATCGGCGGCCCGCCCATTGGCTTGTCGGCCACGTCGGTCACTTCGGTCATGGAGCGCTGACCATGCCGCACATCCCCAAGCGTACTCCGTCGACGGAGCAGAGACCAACGCAAATGTCATGTCATTTAGTGTCTTATATGACAGCCGCTGTCATTCCCTGGCCCGCGACCTCGTTCACTTTCTAGTCTGAGCTTTCTTTCTGTCAATTTTGGCAGATTAATTGACGATATCCCGAACCCTTGCTTTTCAACGAGAAGAGACAGGACAGCGGCACTATGGGTGCGACAAGACTTACACTATTCGGCCTTGCGGCCTTCGGTACGACTTCCCATCCCTACCATCGCCTCGATAATCTCGACTAATAAAATTTCAGCCTCTCTAGTAATGGCCCAGCAGTTCCCAGGAAACTTCCCGGGCAACGGAAACGGTAACGGCAACGGCAACGGAAATGGGTTCGGAAACGGCAACGGCGGCAACGGGTTCGGAGGGGGCAACTTCAACAACCTCGTCGGCTTCAACATCCAAGAGGCGATGCACACGCGGAGGATCCACGGCATCTTGGG
Source organism: Colletotrichum incanum (assembly GCA_001625285.1). Taxonomy (NCBI): domain Eukaryota; kingdom Fungi; phylum Ascomycota; class Sordariomycetes; order Glomerellales; family Glomerellaceae; genus Colletotrichum; species Colletotrichum incanum. Next base: position 19,931 of record LFIW01002896.1, read on the forward strand.
AACCATCGCCTTTGTCATCGTCTTTCCCATCGGCTCGATCGCTATGAGAATTATACCTGGTCGCTTCAGCTGGATCCTCCACGCTCTCATTCAGATGGCCGGCTTTGTTCTGTACATCGCTGCCGCTGCGCTAGGCATCAAGTTGACTCAGGAAGTCAGGTTTGGCAGCACAAGTCTGGTGTGTTCTTTTAGCGTTTCCCAACCCCTTTCGACATGCTTGTTGACTGTTATCAGTATGAAATCAGCACCATTAACTTTCACCCCATCATCGGCCTCATTATTCTCGCCATTTTTTTCTTTCAGCCCATCTTCGGCTACATTCATCACGTGCAGTTCAAGAAGTACGGCGTCCGCCAGATTTGGTCGCACATTCACCTCATCATTGGCCGCCTCCTAATCCCTCTTGGCATCATAAACGGCGGTCTTGGGCTCTATATCTCCAACTCTCCCAAGGAGTTCAAGATCGCGTACGCCATCCTCGCGGCCGTTTTTGGAATTGCCTGGATTTTTGTCGCCGTGATCAGTGAAAGCCGTCGCAGCCGCCAGCCCGCGGTTGTGGTTGTGGAGGAGCACAAGCTTGTGAGACGGTCTCGTGGACGCCAGGGTGGGAGCCGTGGATCGTCGGTGTCGGACCCGAAGATCTGAGTCAAAACTACAAGCTTTTGATATGATTTATGATGTTGAAAACTATAATTACAGGTTTACCTCGCGGGTTTGAGACTATGGCTCACTAAGTAACATTTCTTTCATAATCACGGTTGCATGGGGACAATGTCGAGTGGCGGGTAAAGGACCCGGTCCGGTGGCTGTTAGGCTGTTGTAAGTTTCGGTATGAGTTGTATAACAAACATTCCTTAAGTGTAGTATTATCACAGAAATGAGAGTTATGATGACATCTGATTACATTCACTTAATGATTCACCTCAGCTGCTAAAAGAACATATCGCTTTGCTTTGTATCTGCATGAAGCTTAAATTGGGGTTTCTGTCGCAACCTTTCCTGTCCCGGCTGTCTAAGAACTATGATCCTTAGCCTATACTACGTGACGTCTCTAGCCATAACATGTTACGCAGTAAAATGGGCTGAAGTTCAAAAGTAGTGATTGTGTTATATATTTACCTCCAACTACTATACGAAGCTGGGATAGTTAAAAGAAAAGAATCCCTCACCGCTCAGAAAGACTCTATCAGGCCGACTCAATTCAAGTGCGTTTGTCAAATCCAAGCTTGGATCTCCCGTTTTGAATGAGCTATTCGTGTTTCCAAATCGCGAGGTTGATAAGAGCAAGATCACCCTATATTTAGGTGCAGAAATTGGCTGCAGCCTTGCCACGTCACCCTGCACAAATAATTCATAGCTAAAATGGTTGGGATACTTCAACCCCTCTTTTATGTGTTACATCGCGTTGATATCACACAACGTTGCTGAATCAGGCTTGTCAATCACAACTAGCTTTTGACTCAACACCGTCCTGAGATCGTGCACTGCCACTCGGCCTGGGAATTTTAATTTTTAATTTATTGACTTTTCCAATAAATGTTTTTCTGTACAGCCGCTGAGCAGAACCGTCGAATGCTGTCCGGATCGAAACGGCCGGGATGTGCAACTCGACCATCATGGCAACCAATGCTGGCCGGCGAAATCCGCATCTCTGCGGCACATGTCAAGGCTGGCATGATCAAAGAAACACAGAGGGGATTGAAAATCCGTTGTCCTACAGTATCTCTTACGACCATGTTACAGAGAATGGCGGTTACTGTCTAATTTGCCGATTCGTAATGGCCGCGATTCACACCTGGGAAAATGGAAACCGACAGAGCCTGGAGAAATCGAATCTACGCGTTGATGTTCTAGGCCCGTTCTATTTCGACAATAGATGGCCCACTCAGGAGCTGTTGCGACAGAGATACCAAATTTCCGATGCGTATCAAGATATCCTCAGCCGTGTATGGGTGCAACTAGACGTTAAAAGGATTGAGGATGAGGTTTCCGAAGGAGAAGTGACATCACACAAACCGTTCCGGCTAGGGAGTCGCTCTAAGCCATCCCTTTTCACCTTGACGCCACAGCTCATGATGCATCATTCGAAAATCGATGAAAACGCTTGGGGACTTTCCCACATATCGGAGGGAGAGATCCCTTTTTTTAGCCTGCAAACACTGAGGGGCTGGATTAATTACTGTCAAGACGAGCACGGAGAGCGCTGTATTGGAACATACCACCGTCCAAGTGAGTGATTCTTGATGACATGACGGAGTGGGCGAGGAAACCCAAGTACTAAATCAGCCAAGGCGATATGCCCCAAGGGTTTCGGGTTATCGATACCTACTCCATGAGTATTGTCGAGCCGGACAAAACGGTTTCCTTTGTGGCTCTGAGCTACATGTGGGCCGGAGGGGGGCCAGAATCTACGAACATCCAGCTCGAGATGAGCAACAAGGAAGAACTCGAGACAACTGGGAGCTTGGCAGCGGTCCCTCTTCCACAAATTATTCTAGACACGATATCCTTGTGCAGGGACCTTGGTGAGTCCTATGTCTGGATCGACCGTCTTTGCATCATTCAAGACGATAAAATCACAAAGCCCGCTCAAATCACCGCGATGGACAAAATATACCAGTCAGCCACTTTTACCATAATCGCAGCTCTCAACAACCGACTTGGCAAGGGCCTCCCCGGATACGGTAGTCAGCCAAGGGTGCCCATGTCCTCGGCCCTGAGGCCAACTCGACATCCTGAGGTTGAAGGACGAGGTATCAAACCCAGTGGAGTGGTGGATTTAGTCAACTCTTCCTTGTGGAACAAGAGAGGTTGGACTTTCCAGGAGCGTGTTCTTTCTAAAAGGCGGCTGTTCATCACCGAACATCAGGTAGTTTTTGACTGCTCTGTTACGACAGCAGAAGAAGAATTAACATGGAACTCGGGGCATGGGAATGACATCTGGCCTGTTCCGGGCCCCGAAGAAATGCAACTTCCTGAAGACGCTCGCATCGAACCTGTTCAAACAGGGTCTGTGAACAGCCCGGCTGTGTGGTTACCTGGGTACGTGGAACGGTCACCGTATTCTTCGGAAATCGGCTTCTATGTCAACGAAGCACTTCAGCTTGAAGATTACTGCAATTGGGCAGGGGATTATACCTCTCGGCAGCTGTCCTTCGGATCGGACGTCGTAAATGCTTTTGCAGGTGTAGGTAACGTGTTGAGCAAAGCGTTGGACACAACACTACTGTTTGGTTTACCCGAAAAATATCTCGCTCAAACCCTGATGTGGAGCTGCTGCAGCACACCGGGGAGAAAGGGAGATGTGCCACATATTCCAAGCTGGAGTTGGGCATCGTCCTTAAACTCTGTCGGCTACCACTGGCTCCATGGGCTGAGCCGGTCACTGCAAAACACTGAACTCCTGGAAATAACTAGTCTCGCTGAGTTCTACTTCCAAGACCGTGACAAGGGGTTTCGGAAGCTAGAAGTTGAGCAAAGATGGGAGGAGCACCAGATAAGTATTGCAGAAGTTGCAAGCCTCAGTAGTTTGCCGCCAACAGTACGCAAGCAAAAGAGGAGGCCCGGTGACTGGAGATCTGATCTTATCTGGAGGGCATGCCCTCACAACCCATGGACCGTAATGGTCCATCTAGCCCTCAACAAGGAAGCTCAAAGTATTGCCGCATTGTTTCCGGGTTCTATTGTCTTCAACACAACAGTCGCGTCCCTCGGGGTCAAACATGTGGTGGTTGAGTGTGGCCAAGGGCCAAAGGATGAACTCGTCCATCCGGCGATCTGCAACGAAAACGGGGAAAGAGTGGGCGTCTTGAGTCGGACAAGTCGTGAATGGATACAAGCGCGAGAAGGGAGTGATGGCAACCGAAGGCTTTTCGATTTCATCGTGATCTGTGGGGCCCTAGAAACCTATGGCAGAAGGAAATGGCTCGCATTCGGGCATGAGTGGGACAAGACGTGGCGTCTATGTGTTATGATGGTCGAAAGGCTGCCTTGCCAGCCATTCGTTGCGAGACGGGTTGAAGTAGGAGAAATCTGGACTTACCGGTGGAAAGATTGTAACCCAAGGTGGGAGACTGTTGTCCTCTGTTGAAAGAAAGAAAAGGCAAGTCCTTGGGATTCCGTTCGCACTTCTCGAAAGCAAGCAAGGACAACTGTAATATCTGTCAACGCAGTACCGGATGATTGGGGGATCAAGGGTCCGATCAGCGATGGGGGATTGGCCCCTACATCCGAGTGGGTTAAGGAGGTTGAGGTTACACAAGCTCAACTAGCAAGCTAGCAAGAACGGCATTGCTAGCACGTGCTCCTCTTGCCAATGTTGATGAGGGCAAGATTCGCACAAAGGCAACATTGGCCCGGCTTTTCGACTTCGGAATGGGTCCCATTTCGGCGTGGATCGTTAGATTGGGTTGGTCCATCCCGACACGTGTGCCGCTCAGTTAATGATTGGGTTGAACGATGGATCGTGCCATTTAGCTCAAAAGAAGGCGATAGCCCCCCTTTGCAGCCACGGGGGGGAGAGAACAAATCTCAAGCTAAGAACGTTACTTCCCTGACGCACAAAATTAATTACACGGTTTCTTCCTTCGATCCGACACAATTGAGGCACTCGACTCCTTGATACCCCTCTCGTTGGTCACGGCAAATGGATTTAGCCGTTCCAGCGCGACACATTTTCGGGGGGCGGCCACCGCGGCCGTGTTCGACCCTGAGCTGGAGGACTTGAAGATTCCAACGTCTTTCTCCGCAGCGTCCGTGTTCGACTTTGGGTTAGGTCCTACGACGAGAGGTTCAGGGACTCCGAAGCAGAGAACATCGACTCTCAGACCTTGTTCGGGCTCACACGCTATGCCATGTTGTTACCATTCTTGTTACCTTTCTTGAGACCGTCGTGAAGCGTCCTTGTCCGGACAAAGGCTAGCTTGGGGACGGAATCTTACTCGGAACCTCCACGAATCTCGTGCAGGGGGTCGCCCACCAAGCGCCGGAAGATAAAGTGAGACATGCACCGAAGGAACGCCAATCGACGACCTAGAATCTAGGACAGAAAACAGGGCTGATAGTGTCTGCACCACATCCCACACCAGCTCCACGACCCAGGCCCCCGGCGTCGCCATCGATCTTACGCTGCACGGTACTTGTCATTTCGCAATCTGGATTGGACCAGCTATGGGTAGCAGGCCGAAATGACGCTCGGCACACACACATATGATACCATCTGACTCCTCGTGACATGCAGTCAGTCGTGACCGTGGTTCCTCTCCACTCTTACATATGGTTCACAGACGAGGCGATGATAGCAGAGACCAAAACGGCCCAACTGCTTGAAGCGGAGGTCTTGGTTTCTACACTATCAACGCCCATCAAGCCCGCAGCCCCTCTCTTACACCCGATATCAGCCACCCAATCTCCCCATCATTGGACGAAGCCCCTCGTTGCTCGTTGTGGTACCCTGATCCATGAGTGTCAAATGTCACGACTTCCTCTCCCCACCTGCTAGTTGCTTTTGCTAGGTTCCCCTCGGTCCCCGTTTCACTAGCCCTAGAATGGTCTGGACCAGGTTGCTGAAAGACTAAACGGTCAACGGTGCAAGAAAGCTAATGCCCCCCTTCGGAGCTGGGGGTCTTAGTGGCTACGCCAAGTGCCGCTGGGGGGACAAAGTAGATAAAAGACGCCGTTCAATCAAAGTCACATCAGAGTTCATTGCGCGCAGCATCAGGGTCATGAGGTGTGTGGGACGACAAGTACTGTGCAGGTAGAAAGAGGGTCAGGCCCGTTGGAAAGCGCGCGTCAACTGACGTGATGCTTGGGGAGAAGAACAGGGTCATTGAATTCTTCCGGCCGGCAGGCAAGATTGTCGGACAAAATGCTCCATTCTATTCACCGAAATCGATTCTCTCCACTCGCGGCAGGTAGAAAAACGCAACAGCGTCAATGTGGACTGTTTGCTCTTGCGTTGCTTACTCGTTTTCCCACCCCCATCGTACCCTTCACCATTCACGGCTCGGTATTTGCTTGCTTACCCCTGGCTGTCAGCCTCTTAGGGCTGAGCGAGAAGTGAATGACTGCAGCTGCTGCCTTATGCCGACAAGCATGACACCGAGTAATCGCATGACAAACCGTAATAGGCAGATGAGGCTCAAAATCCACCAACCCGGATCGAGTGTCCTGTCCAGGCAGTTTTCGCCAAGCCTGTCGCTGAATACTGGCATTATAAAGAATACTAAATGAAGCAAAGGAATGTCAGAGTTTCTTAGACAATCGGTTACTAGACTGAGATCATTAGGAAACAATTACAGTTTACCAGCAAACAGGCACAAAAGCACACACAAAAAAGAACAGAAAAGGGCAAGATGAGTCGCCCCTCCCGTAGCTCCGACACTGAAGCGACAGCTTCCATGTCCTCAATCTCGGTGGTAAAGCCCCTCCGAGACCAGGAAGGGGACGACACTCGGACAATTAATGATACTGTGATGAACCGACGAATTAACAGAAAGATGGATATTGCACTTCTTCCGCTACTTTCTCTTCTCTATCTGTTCAACGGTTTGGATAGGGGCAACGTTGGAAATGCCCAAACCCAAGGTACGTTACACAAAGATCGATACTAGGCCTTGAACAATAGGGGAATTGCATTACTTACACTGGGAATCAGGATTCACCAAGGACATTGGCGCTGTGCCAGACGACCTGAACCTCGCCGTTTCCCTGTTCTTCATTACCTTCGTTTTGTTCCAGCCACCCTCTGCGGCTGTTGGAAGGTGGCTTGGGGCCAAACATTGGATTCCGATCATGATGGTAGGGGACACTACCCAAAAATAACGCCACAGAAACACTTGGAAGTTGGACTAACTTGTGTAAAGCTAGGCTGGGGCTTTGTTACCTTGGGTCAGGCATTTATTAAGGGTCGAGGCAAGTTGCCCCTCGTGTGTCGTGCTGACGAGTTTCTAACATTTGTTGTCAATCAGGTTCTCTCATCGCAACCCGCCTCCTGATCGGTGCCTTCGAAGCCGGTTTCTACCCAACCGCCGTCGCATACCTCTCCTTTTTTTATTGCAGATACGATCTCGCCGTAAGAGTTGGACTCTTTTACGGACAATATGCGGTCGCGGGTGCTTTTTCAGGGGCAATTTGTATGTTGGCCAACGAAAGCCATGATTATTGCCTTGGAGCTATTTGCTAATGTAGTAATAGCATACGGTGTTTTTCATTTGAACAACGGTCCATTAAAGAATTGGCAGTATCTGTTCATCATTGAAGGCGCGTTGACAGTGTTCTTCGGTCTACTCGCCTGGACCCTTCTCCCCGCCGGCCCCGGCTCCGCTTGGTTCTTGACTGCAGAAGAGAGTCGATTTGCCGCGGATAGAATGAAGGCAGACAATGCTCTCTTTGTCGAGCACTCTTACGACTCTGACGGTGTGGAGGAGGATCGACTGACGAAGCGTGATTTTGTCGAAACCGCCAAGGACTGGAAGTTCTGGTACGTTTTGGTGTTCAACATCTGCGCCAGCGTACCCGGCCAGGCATTTTCCGTGTTTCTGCCGCTTGTTGTGCAGGGACTGGGTTATTCGTCGATCGAGGCCAACTTGGTTAGTAGTGGCAATCTCTGCTTACTTGGAACTTGCGGAACTGACAAGCTTTGTATCCTAGATGTCTGTTCCGCCATATGTTTGCGGTGCGGTTGGACTGTACTGTTTTACTCTGAGTTCTGACTACCAGTACGTCTGCCCAAAAATGTTACTGGGGTGGTATTTGAGGCTAAACTCTGCGTAGCAAGGAGCGTGGTTACCACATTCTCGGGGGAATCATGGTTGCCCTCGTTGGCTTGATTGCTACTGTCACAGTCGAATCAAGCGGTGGAAAATACGCAGCGCTTTGCGTGCTGCTCCTTGGAAGCTATGTTGCGGCACCTCTGACTGTTGCATGGCTAAGTGGAAATACACCAGGTATGCGGAAAACCTTTCAGACGCGATAGATCCATACGAGAAACATTGCTAACTCTTTTCCTCATCAGAACCCGGCAAGCGATCCCTCGTTCTCGGCCTTAACGGCTTCGGTAACATCTCTGGCGTCATCGGCGCGCAGCTATACCGTGCAAAGTACAAGCCGGACTACAAGATTCCTTTCTACATAACACTGGGTTTTGTAGCAGTGGCGCTTGTGGGATACCTCTCGTACAGATTCACACTCGCCGCGGTCAACCAGAAGAAATTGGAGATAATGCGGCACAAGTCGCAGGAGGATATTGAAAAAGAGCGCGTGGACGGAACACGTTACGCTGATAAGAAGTGGACATTCATCTATGGTCTTTGATGGAGGTGATCTATGGGGCAACAAAAAGCGATGTATTTAAATATCAGAAAAGAAGGCATCCGCCTCACGGCGAATCTGAGCCGCAAGGTCTGCGATATCCTTTGCACTCTTCTGGCCATCCTCAAACATGTAGCCGTCGATCAGACTTGTAGGCACCCATTCGAAGTAGACGTTCCTGACGCTTGCTTTGATCCCCTTTTCCTCAGGGTGTGCATCCTGTGTGATGTTCAGGACAGTTGAGGCGGCTTCCTGCACGGTGTCGTTGTGCTTCCAGGACGCCACTACCTCCTCAATGTCATTCTCTTCAAAACCAGGCGGCTCGTACGGCAGGATCTTTTCGTTCTCGGCCAAGACCAAGACCTTGGCGTGAGGAGAACAGTGCTTAGCCGAGAGAACTGCTGGCAGCGAGCCCGTTTTGTTACTCGTCGATCCATCCTCTCTGATGATGTCGGCGCCAACAAGAACCAGATCCACGTCCTTGCTCGCGATCGCCGCGGCTGCATCGGTGTATATGGAGACCTCCACCTTCTTCTCTCTCTGTTCCAACTCGCGCAGACGGCCGACCAACCGAGATGCCATTGATACGCCCTCAAAAAGCGGGCGTGACTCGAGTATTCGAATGTCAAACTCCGAATCGAAGCCTGTGATCGCTCGCTGGAGACATTCAAAAATGGTTGAACTCGACGACAAGGTGAGAATTCGGACCGGCCGTCCGGAACCATGCCTCTCCCTGAGGAAAGCCTCAAACGACTTCCAAATGCCATCGACCGAAGAGTCTCTCAATGCCGCAAAGTTGCGCAAATTCTGCGTGACTCTGTCCAGGAACTCTGGCGACACCTCGTTATCCTTCGCTTGCTGAACTTCTTTCTCGATTATGGTCAGGGATCGAACGATGTTGTTCAAGATCGCGGCCCCCATGCTCTCCCGACCATTCTTCCACAGATGCCATGCTGCAAGACGGGTGTTCCGCCACCACTTTTCCAGCGAGCCATCTTTCTCGACGCTAGACTTCTCGGAGATGACCGACAGTAGAACGTTAAGCGCCTTCCCCGCCAGCTGCCGTGCCCCGCTCTCGTGATCCTTCTGCAGCGCAAGCAAACCCTCGCTGAGGACCTTTCCCCTGCTCTCGCCAAGTTCGATCTCGAACCAGATACGCCTTAGGCTCTCGGCCAGTCGCGGAACGCCACCAAACTCGTCGACATCGCGAACATCGTAGGGGTCGAACCACTGGAACCCCTGGTGCTCCCAGTCAATCTGGATGCGCGACTCGTCCTCATGGGACTTGAGGCGGAACGCGAAGGGGTGAATAGTCCACTCGCGGCCGATCTTCTCGTCAGCAAAACGGTAATCTTTGCCTTGACGGAGAAGTGTCAGCGTTGCCGGCGTAAGCGTCGTTTCCTCGCGAATCTCCCGCCAGGCAGCATCGAGGGGTGACGGGTCATCTTTCTCTATGCTGCCTGACACTGGCGCAAGGCGGTTTCTGCAAGCAAGAGATTAGTAATCCGCAGAGCCCTAGGCGAACCGTTTAACGTCGGGTCGTCATGAGAGAGGGATCTGAGCTCACGGATAAGTCCGCACATTGCCGCTCCGCCGGAACAGAGCAACCTGGGGCCCCCGGTTGGGCGGGAACTTGAAGATGAAGGACGAAACAACTGCGCGACGGGTCATTGTCTTTTCAGCTGAACCCATTGCATCCGGACTGGGCTTCTATGCGGAGTATCTTTGACAGAAACGACCCTCCGAGGTTGATGCCTGGCTGTCGCGTGTGTCCCTTAGAGGTGGATGCAGCCGAGAATGAGGTCATCATGAGCAGCGGGCGTGGGGGAATTGGCAGCTGGCAACGACTGGCAACATGGCTTAACACAGTAATGCCACCCGAGCTACTCGCCCCTCTCTCCTGGGACATTAGATGCGCGGTGGGGACAGAATGCGCATGTGAGGCTTGTAATAACCTAACTATTGTCAAAGGGGTTTTAAATTCGTGTTGCTTGTGAAAACAGGCTGCCGCTTTTTGTGAATCTGATGTGAGACTTTAAGGGTCGGACGGCGCTACACCCCCGCTCGCTGAGAGCTTCCGCAATCTTACGATAAGAGGCATGAAACAAAAGCCCCATCTGAAGCTGCCTGTTAATCGAGATGCGCTGTCGCTGATCATCGATTTACGGTGACTTGTATTGCAATTGAAGTAACGGTGATGGTTCTCACGTTATCGTCCACTAACTGATAGGAACTGACATTGCTACCTGCTCACCTATCACGCCCTTCAACATTAGACCAGCTCGAGAGTGGTTCGTTACCAGTGTTTGACCCGCCAAGCTTTGCATTGCTCAGATCAAGAGGCAGAGTACTTAAACGAACGCCGTAATCGTTGTCTTTTCTGAAATGAAATGAAAAAATGGACCTGAAGAGGGCTTCTGTGCGCGATGAAGGAGGCAAGCAGAACGCATCCTCGGCCGTGTCGGGGGATGTGGTACAGAGTGAGAAGGTCAGCTAAAAGTTAGGTCTGGAAAGAGAACCTCATTCCTCTCTGGCATCCTTCTTCACCTAGATAATAATGAAGCCCTGATATAGGGACTCCTGGTGCTACACTGGTTCCCATAGGGTTCTGCGCCCTGTATCTAAGCTCGGAATTGTCTATGGTTCCAGGAGAAGCCTGTTTGCCCCATGATATCTGCCCTTGATCAAGGTTTGTAGTGTCGTGGATCTAGGGTAGATGTGTTGGTCTCGTGATAGTTAGGCCGGACGGCATCCCGGTGGTCGTCAAAGTGAGGCTGATGCAAAACATCAAGTGGCCAGATTCCGAGGACTAGAATTTCAATTTCTACGGATAAAAACCTGATCATGAATTCAGCCGTCCGGTCGTTCATCTTCAGTTCGATAAAGGTAGTGAAGAATGTCACCATCGCTGACAGGCTGCTTGAGGCCAGCCTCGTTATCCGTCAAAGGCTTACTTGACTGTGGAGAGTTAGTGATGAGAAACAGTCTGAGAATTTGCTCACACGAGCCATGAGTTGCGGTTTGAAGCCACTTCCTTTAATCTGCGGCACCTGGTTTATGTTACACGCCTACAATGGCCCGGCGAGACAAAGTGTCTATGTCGGTCAGCCAAACTTCCCATACCAGTGACAAAATCTAGTCGGAGCCGAGCAGCCGTTCAACCATAAATATTCTTTTGAATTGCAGTAGCTGACACATCGTCTAGCACGAGAGGTGACCGAATTGACCACGGGTATGGTCGTTTCGGTGCCGATTCCAAGTGGAGCGAAACCAGCGGCGACAGAAACTGCCGAGCCCAAAAAGGATCCTCCTTCGATTTGTTGTTTACAAAACTTATGCGGATCTCCATTCCGATGAATGGTATATGGCTTTTGAGCGCCAGCAACAACAGCGCTGGGGGAGGTCTAATAAGGAAGCCGTCCAATGGCCAAACAAAAGCCAAGCCATCCGCCGCAACGTTTCCAAAAATTTCGATAGGACGATGGGACGACAGGAAATCGCCTGATTAGGGTCTGACTTCCGCCTCACTCCAGTTCAGACTCCACATCGTGTCTAGAACCTACATAAATCCCACGACAAACTGTCTCGTGCCATGGCGGAACATGGTAACTACTCCAGGTGTTCCCACCAGAGGCTGGATCACCCCTGTTTCAAATTGAGGTTGATGAGGAAGACATGACCGATGATGCCTCCGCGATGGACGACAAAACCTCGTCTCGGTTGGTGTCCAACTCCGAATATGATCGACTATATGGAAGGGCACTAACGCTGATACCACGCCTACTGAGCTGGCTCGTACCAGTTTCCTAACGACAATAAAGGATTAGATAGGCTTGAATTCAACCAAGTTGTAATAGACATGGCTGTTCGCAACCCTACAAGTTGGGGATGACAAGTACAAGAATATCTTTACAAGAGACATGGCTTGCTCTATCGTTGACTAGCTAACGCTTATGTACAATATCTATCTAAACTCAGTGTAACGGCTAGGCTAAGTTCTAAGCCTCTAGCCTCTTGTTCGGTTTAGATGACGGGATGTTAACGGATGACTACAAGACCCTGAAGTGGGACAAGCTGGCAAGCGAAATTCTTGACAAGATTGGCTGCAGTTGAATTCGGCCTAGGACCCAGATTGCACCATTAGGTGAAGGGGGCCGGTTTCCAGAACGTCGTCCATAAGCGAAACAAGACCCTAATCGGGCCCTAGGCCAAGGACCCTCATCATAAAGACCTTGAGATGCTGAAACTGATATAACTTTCGGATGGCCTGTAGGCTTTTACAATGAAGCTGTTTTGTAGAGTTCTGAGATGGAAGCCCGAGGTGGCCAGGTGCTAATCGCCAAGGTCCGCAACAATGAGATAAAGTCTGGGATTTTTCACGCTCATCTCAATTAATTACCACATCGTCTATGGCCAAAAGCCAGGGAGTGATCTCTTTCAGTAGCTTGAGTGAATCAACCAACATACGCAGTTCCTACGTCCCATCCTGTCGAATGACGTAAGTACTTCCCTCCACAACACAGTAAGATACCTTTGAAGTCAATGCTCTAGAGGCCTGAAAAAGACTGATTCGGTCAATGACAGTCTGTTAGAAAGCGCTCAAGTCTGCGCCAAGCAGGATGTGACGATGATTAGGCCTCGGAGCCGCTCTCACATAAAATTTGGGTCTGGGCAGGGGGCGGTGATTGCTATGCGCGAAAGGAATGGAGAGACAAGATCCAAGTAGAACTTGAAATTGAATGCATGGTATAAATGAGCCTGAAATGCTCGGACAGATGAACGTTAAGAGGAGGAAATGCCTTCATGCGGCAAGGCGGTTCGCGAGAAACAAATCCTTTGCCCTGTTACGCGCCTCAAGTCTGGCTATCCGACAGCAATTCGCAGGCTACATCCAGTCACAGACCACGAATGCCCATCGCGAGTGGCTGAGCTTGCCAAGTCCCTTGATTATCAAAGGGTGGCATCAAGGCCATCTACGACGCAATGGCATAAAACGCGAAGCATCTCCGCAATAGCTCCTCCGAAACGTGGATGCCTGACAAAAACCGGCCGGGGTCCATATGCAGCGCTAACCAAATCGCTGACCGATGATACGAGCAGCCTATACGACGCAGATCGAGCTCGAGGGCGACGTGCAACAAGGCAATGTCCGACGAAGAACGCGGGACAGCGGTCGCGGAGCCTCGCAGGCTCACGGGCAGAGATGGACCTCGAGAAGGTGATGCGCGGAGCACAGGTGGACGTAGTCGTGCCGGTGTCGGATTCCCTCGCGGAGGCGTTCGCATGGGCTGCAGGATGGCCTTTTGACTGTGCCGCCGGGGAACTTGCAGACCAGAGGGCAGCCCTTCAGGTGACGGCGCAGAGCGGCAGAGAGGACCTGCTCTGCCAGCTCACGTGCGCATTCCAGACGATGGAGGTTCACGGCGATGGAGAAATCATTGTCGATCAGGTAAAGTAGGATATATCTAGAGAAGGTTAAAGCCGAGTCTAGTGATGACCTAGGTGATTTTTGTCTCAGAGCCAAGAAGGAATGGGATGCCAATGTGATTGGCAGGAGAAATGACGAGAAGAAGCACAGGAAGCCCGAAATGGACTCAGGATGCAGGGATGAGGCACCAAACGACGAGCCGTTCCGCAGCGAATGTGGAATGAGACTCGAAGAACGAACCGTGTCTCAATTAGTATATGCACATTGCTTTTTTTTTTTAATCACGCCAGACGCATGAGACGCAGCGGAATTGACCAGTTCTAGCGACAGAAACCGCGGCAAATCGACAAGGCTATGGGAATTTCATATGGAATTTCGGCCGGTTGACCTTGGGTCGGCGGAGGATTAGCATGGTGTGATTGGACAGGCCGACATGCCCGTAGCGAGGATTCGTGCCTGGACAGCACCGCCGCTGTCTATGTATCTGCAAACCTACATGCGAAGGATGTAGCTCAGTGGGGGGATGTGCGTGAGATGTGAGACGATGTGAAATGAGCATGGCCAAGAAGCATGTCAAGAGGGAGAGAGGTTCCGAAGTGAGCCAGCGAGGCAGCCGAGTTGCCTGCCATCCTCCGCATCTGGACGGACTGCACTGTTCTCACCAAGTTACGCCCTAGAGGCATCCCTCCTCTTCGCGTGGGACGAGAAATGAAGCAAGGAAGCCCAAGGGCAACGTAAGACGGGACGTTAGTGGCGTTCTTCTAGGCCGTTTCTGGGGCCTCCATTCCATTTCCCTGGGGGCCGGGAACGCCGTGGGCTTGGGGTACTGTACTCTGGCCGACGTGAATGGCTCGGAGCAGGGTCTCTATTTGCGTTGGCTGCGCGGGTTGGGCACACACAGACTCGTGGGGGGGAGCCAGCCCAGCCAAGGGTTCGAATCAATCAATGATCAGCGGCCCCCGAATCCGCCTCGAGGGGGGCCGAACGACCATCGACGACTGGGGTTAGATATTGCAGTACCATGCAGTAGCACGTCGCAGTAGGAGCAATGTGCCAGATGTGTGATTCAACCACAGAGGCTTGCAGGTTGCAGGCTTGCAGGCTTGCGCCGATGCCTCTGGCATCTTTGTTGACAGACGGAAGGTGTGTCCGCTTCGTGCCTCTCTCTCACCGGATCTTAGGGGGCATTTCTCATCCCCCCCACCAAGGGGGGTGGACCGGGAAGAGCTTCGTGTTAAGGAAACAGCTGGCTTTCACCTGTTAACGACTAACGCGGAGTCCCGTCTGGAACCAACCCCTCGCCCCAAAAATCTCACCCCTCCCATCCCGCCTTAGGCATGGGGAGCACGTTTCTTTCCCCCTTCTTGGACGCTGCTTCGCGACATTGAACGTCTTTTTCTCTTCCAAAAATCTCCATTCTCCACGCCTTGTCCATGTTCACACGTTTTCCCCGGAACCCCTTTCCAAGCGAACGAATCTGACGTTCCACACATCGACACTCTCCCAGGCCTGCTCTGCTGCCGGCGCACGACAGGAGAACTCCGGACGACGGCGATACTCCCATCAACACTAGCTTGGCCCAAGCCCCAAGTCTCACCGACGAAGCCACTCACACACCGTTGTAGAAATTCGACATCCCGTCTCCTCATACCCCAATCCCCAAAAACGGACACACGGCTGCCTAGCTGCCGACTACCGGGGCACACTAGCAAACCAACACCACCAGACCACCCACCACCCACTCGCCCACGACGACGGTGTAGAGAGAGGGAAAAAAAAAGAGCCTACGAACACGCTTTTAATTAAGCCCACCCGAAAATAAACCGCCAACGCATTTCACACGTCCGTTCTCATTCTCAACTCCGTGCACGAGGGCTCGGCGAAGCGGTGACATGCGGTCTCACTCTCCCGCAGCACCAGGATGCAGCAGCAGCAGCCAGACCAGACGGAAAACCCCAACCGTGGACCACGTCTGCCTGTCAACCCGCGACGACACAAGGTAGCGCCCGATCAGAGAAAGCGCGTCGCCACAGCGTGAGTTTGTTTAAGCCTTCCCCTTTGCTGTCCTACCGCACTTGCATAGCGCCCGCGAGCCCGTTCCCGCCCCCCGTCAACGTCATGAATCTCATTGGTTTTGTTTTCAACTTTAGTTTCTCTCATTGTCCATTCAAGAATCACTCATGATATGGCATCTCCCTTACATATCGAACCTCATTTACGAACCGTCTCTGTAGATGCAACAGCTGCAACATCCGTCGAATCAAGTGTTCTGGCGAGAGGCCCTGCCGCCAGTGCCGCAGCTCCTCACGAGACTGCCAGTACCCTACCATCATCGAAAAGGTCTCCATCTCCCGCAACGAGCTGGATGACCTGCGGAGGAAGCTCGACGTCACCGAACGCGCCCTGCAGGCTGCCGTACCCGACGACGCGGCGAGGCGCCAGCTGCTGCTGCACGATGCCGACGCCGGCGGTTCTCGCGCCGGCTCGAACTCATCATTCACGCCGCCTCAGCAGCATCATCAACAGCAACAGCCACCGCTTCGCAAAGACGATTCCAACGAAATCAATTTCAACGACAGTGAGGCCGAGGCGACCGAAGGTCGTCGGCTGGAAGACCAAGATGGCAGGGCCCGCTTCCTCGGCGAGACGTCCGGCGCCACGTTCCTCGACCACCTCAAAGAGTTCATGACAACCGTCTCACCTCTAGCCTTCAACAAGCCGTGGCTGTCGCCAACGCCGAACAACGGCTCGGCCTTCCTCGCCTCCCTCGGGCGCTATCAAACGTACGACTCGCGCCCTATCGAGGTCGAATCGAATGCAGACCCCCTTGTCCTCCCGTCCCGCGCCGACATGTCGGCCATGCTCTCCGAACTCCGATACTTTATCCAAGACGGCAGCGGCAATTTCCCGTGCGGCGGCATCTACTGGTGGGGCGATCTCGGCTCCGTGCCTATTGACCCAAATCCCATCTCGTTCCCGCCCGAGACGCCTCGCCAGGCCATCTGCCATCGGTTCCGTCACCTGGCCTTTTACCACACTGCCTTTGCCGTCGCGTGCCAGGCCACAACCACGGCGGCTTCGATGCCCGTTCCGAGGGACCTGAGCCAAAACTACTTCTCCCGCGCTCGGATGCTCCTGGGCAACCCCCTCGACATCACTCAGTATACCATCAGCGACGTCGCCGTGCTCGCCCTCATGGGCTTCTACCTCATCGAGATGAACCGCCGCGACGCCGCCTACATGTACGTCAGCAACGCCATGCACATCTCCATCATGCACGGCGCTCACCGCGGCTGGGTCGACGAGCGAGGCAAGCGCGTCTTTTGGACCCTGTATATCCTCGACCGCTGGCTGAGCTGTCTCATGGGACGCCCGCCCACCATCATGGACGATGCAATCAGGCTACCCTTGCCATGCGATGCTCCGTAAGTCCACCCTTCTCCCCTCCCCCTGGTTCCCCCCTCGTCTATCCTCGCCGACAAAGGCACCTCCGACGATCGGATGCCAGACCGCAAGCCAACGAGCGCACTCATCTAACATTGACGGCCCAACCCCCCATGCAGTTCCTTACCCCCTGCAACTGGCCTCCGAGCCCACGTCCGGTTGGCTCGCATTTCGGACCACATTGTGTGCAACACGTATAGAGTCGCTCCTTGGGACGACCGTCCCGGAGGAGCGGCGCGGCATGTCGACCGAGCGCTGCAGCTGCTCGAGAACTGGCACTCTTCGCTACCTCCTACCCTGCAGATGTCAACCACCCGTCCAAGTACCGATCCCGCATGTTGCCTGCTGCACATGGCATATAATCAGGTAAGCTTGTTTCTTCCCTGTAATTCCCTCTCCCACCTCTTTGCCCGCTCCTTTCCCTGTTTCTTGGAACACAGACTGGGCCTCATAGGTTCCCTCCCCTCTTTTCCGTCTATCGACACGCCCCCTCCCTCCCAACCTAGAATCCCAAAAAGACAACAACACCCCCATGCTCACCAAAGATCCCTCCCCGGGATCTGCAGCTTCTCATCCTCGTCGTCCGCCCCATTTTCTTCGCCGCCGTGAAGAAGGCCTTCGCCGAGCGCTACATCCCGTCAGACCGCCGCTGGGACATTGATCACCATGCAAGTCGTATAAGCGCCTGCTCCGAGGCCGCCCACCGAAACCTGTATTTTGCGCGCTGGCTGCTGAGTCTGAACGGGGGCTCCCGCAAGCTCCTGCAGGCGGGGCTGCACTATGTCTTCAACGCCGCCATCGTGCTCATGCTCGAGGACCTGCTCGTCCCGAACCTCGTCTCGTCGTCCGCGGACTCGGACGATGTCAACTTCGCCATCGGCGTGTTCGAGGAGGAGGCCAAAACGGGGAGCAACTACGGCCACGACTGTGCCACGGTCCTCCTGGATCTCAAATCCCTGGTCCAGCGCCTCCGTCTAGACGGGCACGGCGCCTCTGTAGTCCGCGCGGGCGGCCCTTCGACTCCGGGTCTCACATCGGACGACGCGACGATTGCCAGCAGCAGCAACACGCCCACGACGACCGTCTTGCAACAGCCTCAGCAGCCGACGTTCTCGCCCGGGCCAAATCAGCTCTACACCATGGACGAGAGCGGTCCGCTGTATCAAGAGCTCATGACGTGGGTGGACAACAACGACGCGCAACTCTATAGTAATAACTATTCCATATAAACATGAATGAACAAATGAGGAAACCATTTTTCAACTTTGAGCTGCGAACACAAGATCTGTGATTCCAAAAAGCGTAGCCCAGAGTCGCGGTTCGTGACTCTAAAGACAAGCAGAAAAAGAAAAAGAAAACAACATGGAAGGAAACCACTATGGACCAGAGTTCGTATAAAAAAAAATGAAGCTGTATTTTCCATGAAAATCAAGAGATGGATAAACTCCGCGCCATGTCTTTTTCAACCCAACTTTCGAAAGAATCTCGAATACCCGCACACACACATAAAGAGATGTTCGTCAGTACATCATCCCCAAAATTCCCATGACTATAGATAACCCATGCAATATCTCTCCCGTCTCTATCACCGTGCACACAACGCAGTCGTTAGGTTGGGAGACTCCTCTCTCTAACAAGAAAGTGAAGAAGGGGAGAAAAGGAAAAAGAAAAGCCCCTCCGTATCATGAGGGAAAAGCAAGGACGAAGCCGCAAATTCTAGTTGGAAACGGTCTTGGCCCTCGGGGTCGAGGGGAAGATGGAGTCGATGATCTCGGCCGATCTCACGGCAAGAATAGACAAAAGGGTATCACTCAGCTATTATCAAATGTCGTCAGTCAAGAGTGTCTCGGAAGAAGGTGGGTTGAAAATAAAGGACGTTGGTACGTTGGTAGGGGTTACTCACTCCGTGGGTCGCTTCGCAGCATCCCTGCAGGTAAACACCAGCCTCTGGCGCCACAGTCCCCGCGGCGTAACGCACGCGGTAGTCGCGTCCGACCTCGAGCTTCCTCGATCCTGAGGTCGCGTCGGGGCCGCAGATCTCCCAGCCGTCGACGAGCTCGCGGTCGCCGGCGTTACCGGCAGGAGACACCTCGGGCAGCAGGTTCCAGCTGTCGCGGAGCATGTCGATGTGGGCGTTGCGCTGGTAGCCGGTGGCGGCGATGATGAGGTCCACGTCGAGGACCTCGTCGCCGGGCAGCTGGCTGACGAAACCGTCCTCGAGGCTGTCGCAGGCGTTCTCGAGGCGGCGAACGTGGATCTGGAGGCGGTCCGTCTCCTTGCTCTCGGTGACCTGGGTGATGTCGCGACCGAAGAGCATGCGGTGGGGCCACTTGCGCTCGTCGGTGCCGAGCGTGCGCTTCTGGTGGTAGAGCATCTCATACAAGGCCTCGATGAGCTGGAGTCTAACGACACCGTAATTGGTCGCCTTGGCCTCCTTGATGAGGGCGCGGCGGTAGTTCTGCGACTTGGGGTAGAGCTCGTCGACGTACGAGGGGTTGAAGATGGAGTTGACAAAGGGCGAGTCGTCGGCGGGCTTGAGGAACTCGGAGCGCATCACCATCCACGTCTTGGCGTTAGGGTAGGCGCGCTGGACGTCACGGAAGATCTCGGCGGCGGACTGACCGGCACCGATGACGGCGACTCTGTAGGGCCTCGAGTTGTCGTTAAGGATCTGAGGAGCCAGCTGGGCGTACTGGGAGGAGTGGATGATTCTGGGGTGGTTGGCAGGCAGGACCTTGGGGAGGCGAGGCTGGCCGCCGGTTGCGATCAGGACGTTGCGAGTCTGGTAAGAGCTGACCTGGCCGGTCTTGATGTTGCGAGACTTGACGGTCCAGGTCTTGACGCCGCCAGCGGTTTGAGGGTCCGGGGAGACGGAGACAACCTCGCGGCCGTACTCGACTACGTCATCGAAGTGACGGGCGCACCAGCGCAGGTAATCCTCGTACTCAACGCGGGCGGGCAGGAAGGTGTCGAGGTTGGTAAACTCGACCAGGCGGTCGTTGCAGTGGAGGTAGTTGAGGAATGTGAACTGCGAGCGCGGGTTGCGCAGCGAGGCCATGTCCTTGATGAAGGAGATCTGCATGCGGGCGCCCGAGAGGAGCATGCCCGGGTGCCATGCGAACTGCGGCTGCTTCTCAAGGAAGAGCACCTTGGGCGCCGACTGGCCGGGGGCGAGCTGGCGGCCAGCCTCCTGGAAGTCGTGCATGGCGACGGCGACAGACAAGCTGGCGGGGCCGAAGCCAACGCAAATGAGGTCGTGGATTTCGCTTGGGTCGCATGGCTGCAGGTACTGAGACTTTTGAATGTGGGAGCTGCCCGGGTGGTGGCCGTTCAAACCGTTGCCATTCTGGTAAACAGCGCCGTTGCCGTTTCCGTTGGTGAAGCCGTTGCCGTTGAATTGAGAAAAGCCGCTGCCGGCGTCGGAGCCGTTGGTCGGTGAGTCGCAGTGAGGAGACATGATGTTGATGGTGGTGTTGGGGTATTATGTGGTGGTTGTAAGTGTCTGCGTGTGTGCGCAAGTATGTACGTGTGAGTCGCAATGACGGCGGGGGTATATTTTGACGATTGTATCGAGCAAACGAGATGCCAATGCCAGAGTGACTGAGAGGGCAGAGCGGGTGCTTTAAGTTGTTAGCTTCATGACACTCAAAATGCTCGATCTCGGGGAGTGGGAGCATCAACTGACCTTTATTCCGCAACTCTTTGAGACGGTTCGAATGAGATGCTGCCCGGTGTAAATGCGGGAGGCGGGTGCGAAAGCGCGCGGGGTATTTTTTTTTCGCTTGGAACTTTTTTCACCCTTCTCCAATGCCGGTTTTTTCCCTTGTGATTTTTGAGAAGCTTACTCCACGGTGGATTCAAGCCACACTGTTCGTCATCGACTCTTGAAGAGTGGCGCTCGGGTTGAAGCCTTGGGGTGTATAACGAAGATGAGCCACCGGTTGAATGGGCGGTTAAGAGAAGATGATGGAGGAAGTGTGTGAATTTTAGGGAATCGAGAGACGCGCTGAGAAAAGAAAGATTGAACGGCAGAGGAGGGGCACCGGGGGCTAATATGCAAAACGGGCAGACGTCGATGGATGCCCGCGTCCCTTTGAGGCGGCGTGATCGACCGACCGACCGACCAGCTCGAAGCTGGGCCGCTGGACCCTCGGAGCTCATGAACGAGCAGATGGATATGGGGATGGGTAGGGGTACTCTGTACTTGTGGTCTCGCTGTTTGTTACACGCCCCCGAGGCTGGGTGCTACTGCTAGGACTACACGTACATATTTGGAGGGTCCTACTCAAATTGCAACATTCGGTTCTTCGCTCGAATGGGGCAACGTCGTCGATGTTGCGATCCTGTCATTCTGTCGGACAAAGCCTGCGCAGGACCCTTGCCAATCGTGTTTGGGCGAGGAGCTGTATTGGTGTACGCAGTAGTGCCAGCTCGGCTTAAAGCAAGAAGCCATCCACAACGGACGCCTTTCCACATCTAGGGGCCGGGGCCAGGGACAGAGTTGCAACGGGCTGACTCCAGAGATGGGCTCGCTAGTAAGGGACACGCCCTGGGAAGAGGGTCTGGGTCCACGTTCGGGTCTGGGTCTGCACCTGGTTCTCATTCTGGTTCTGGTACTGGGCTCTGACAGACCGGGACCACATACTAGAGCCATGATCAAAGTACCGTCTGCACGCGGAGAAAGACAAGGTAGGCAGCAGACCAGCCGATGCAAACGACGAGAAGAGCAATGAAGAACATAGCTATACACAAGTTGGTGTCTGGCATCGGCGGTGGCGTGCGGCGGTGCGCAGGACTTGGCACCTCGACCGTCGTTTGCATGTGCCGGACCACCACAAGAGTGGAGCGGACGGGAGGGATGGACCGGAGGCACAGAAGTTTGAACGAAGGGGTGACTCTCTGAAGGGGAGAGAACGGCCCAGGCGACTCGATGGACGAACAGTTTTCCCAACGCGGGGGCAGCATATTTGACTGGACCCTGGAAGCCACAGCTAATGCTCGCCTGAGGCAAGGTACAGATTTCAGACAAGACAAGTCCCAGCGTGAGATGAAGCCGAGCTGCAGCTCGCAGTGCTTGCGTCTTTGTCGAGTGTCTCCAAAGAATGCCTCTCCCGTAGCGAGCATAATAGTGTTCAATGTGCCCCAACCGTCTGGGTCTGGCGTGCCGCCCGGCTACTGACCGCTGCGGTCCAAAGATCATAGGGCATGGCGATGACATCGAAGGCGCCTTGGAGAGAATGCTCGGCCATCGTAGGCAGTCCGTGCAGTAGGAAAAGGCCCAAAGCCGTCGGTTTACGAGAACTTCTCGCCGACGGTTTCCAAGACGATGCAGATCGATGGTGCTAGCGAGACCCACTCCCAATTGGTCGCGGTGCAGAAATCAGACGGGGTCCAATATGCAGGAGCAGGACGATGTGGGAAACCAAGGGGGGAGGAGGGGAGGGGATACAATAGAATAAAAATACTGCATGTAGAGAGATGCAAGGAGGGAGGGGTGAGATAACGCTGCGGAGGACAAGGAAGAAGGCGAAAAAATTCGATGATGAACAGTTTTTGCACGATGGGTGGAGTGTGAGGGGAGGGGTCATGATGCGATTTCGGGGTTATCTTCGGATCTGATAAGATCAAATCTCTCACTCAGGCCTCGCTCCTTCCGACTTCATCTCAGCTCGTCCCTGTACCAGGCAGGAGGGAAGAGTCCGAAGAAGCCCAAGGGAGGAGCTTAGTAGAACGGGCACAATGTAGAATGTGTGCCCTAGGTACGTACGTGTAAGCACGTCAGGTGCTCTACTCTTGCCCTCCTTCCCCCAGCACGCCACCTTGAGCAATTCGTCTGGAGGATTCTGGACTTGGAAGGAACGGCGGGCAGGTGAATTGATTTCGCCGCAAAGACTACTGCTCCGCTGCGAGGGGCTTCGTCATTCCTCTACGCACTTCTGTATGTCGTCTTCTGCGCCGTCGAACATGTCTGGAAGCTCAACGGAAGGAAAGCCAAGATGCAGACTGCCACGGTTGCGTTGCAGATGGCCACCAAGCCTCCTCCAGAGGCTTCGCATTGGACTGAAACGGCTGTGGAATGTGGAGGCGGCAGGATCACTAAGAAACATGAGTCGAGGACGCTGGGCGCGCAAAGCTTTGCTCCGAGAGCGGGCAGAAGCGGCCAGGGGTTCACGAGAAGACCTCGGAATGGAGATTCCAGGGGGGGCGTTGACATCCAAAATCTCCAGAGGTATTCGGTACCGTGGCCTGCGATTCAACCGTTCTTGAGACTGCTGGTCTGCGTCCATGAGGCCATTGGGTAGCAGTGGCAGAGGAACCTTGCCTTAGCGCAAGTAGTGAGTTGCAGCACGCGCAGTAGCTCGAGCCCTGGCATTATGCAGAATGAGGTACTTCGTCTCGTCCAAGAGACGTACATACGTGTTCGTACTTTTGTGTCGTGATGGATCTAATCTGATGCGATGTGGGCACGCAGGCTAGGAAGACTCCGTCAAGCCACTCAGGTCAGGTACGTATATTCGGGCCATCCGTACTAACACGAGCTAACGGGACTATCATTTTGCCTCATTTCCTTCTCGATGCAGTGCAAGATGCCGTTCTCTCCAGTCAGACAGAGAGGCCTTAAAGACTCACAGCAAAGCCGAACGGAGATCGGAGACCGCAAGTAAACGCGGAGACGGAGGGTTGAGAGCGCGGACGATGGCGGGGGGAATTGCCTCGGAAGAGCCCCCTCGGCTCCATTCATTGGACTAGCGAACGTTGCGGTGAAATCGACGTGTACCTCGATAGACAATTGAAATGGGTCGAATGGAACAGAAGGAATAGGAAGAGAAGAAAACAAGTGGCTGAGGATTGCTGAGTCCTGAATCCCGAGTGCTGACAACCGAGGATGGCAGATGGATCGTCGGAGTTTGTGCAGTGGGTTGTGTTGCGGGAATTTTGGGCGCGCTTTAGCAGCTAGACACAGATTTTTTTGGCATCATTTTGCCCGAGTTATCTGATGATCTGATTATCTAAATCTGATAAGATCCGGGTCTAATTAGCTAAGGCGTACGTACCTACTGTATTGGGGCCCAGTGACGATGCCACGATGCCCCCCGAAGGCCCCTCCAGCGGCCCTGCCCCCCCGTCCATCACCGATGAGGCCCTTGTTCGTGACGAGCCTTTTCCCTGTCGCTAAGCATGGCTGGCTCTAGCGCCGAAACCCGCTGGACATCCACTGGCGATCACAAGTTCGTTCCGCAGGCACTGAGCTGTGTGAAAAGGACTGGAAGAGTTGGATTCGCAACCTGCGCTCTTCGTTTTACAAGTTGCAGCTGAGAATCGGGAGTCTGGTTGGTACTTCCAGAAGAAGAATGAGGATTGTAATAAGAGAAGAGAGAGGCACGGCAGAGAGACGATCGGGGGGCGCGGCCGACGCATGCTGCATTCGCTCTTTCCACCCTTCCACCGTTGCTGCTCCTGCCCGAGATGGAACATTCCCGTCGACGTCGACTCATGGAAGGGACAGGGCAATAGGCAAGAAACAGAACAGGGAAGGTGGGAAGGGAAAATTCTTCACATGGATTCCCACCCGCCCGCCTGCCCGAACAGCTGTGATCCAAGCAAGGCACAACCACACACACTGGCACTCGTCCATAACCCACATCCGCATCCACCTCCACCTCCACTCCCCGTTCGTCACTCCTCCGCCCCATCCACACACCCTCACACACACCTCTCTCACTCAGCCAGAACCTCTCCCGAGTCCCAGTCCCAGCTTCCCAAGCACGCACCAGTCAAGCACCAGCCAAGCATCAGTCCAATGCCCACAACATCACCGAACCGCCGCCCATCGTCCATCAACCACCGGTCGCGCCCCAAGCCCCCTCTGTCTCGCGCAAGTCGCTGTCCTATTATGACACCGAAAGGCCCAACTCAGGCCCCCTCGTTGCGTTGCGTTCCACGACACCCATCTCATCCCATCCACATCCCCCTCTTCGGTCCATTAGATCCATCCACATAATGGCACACTGGCGGCATCCACCGACATCATTCACGCGCCTACCCCATCCCATCCCATCCCATCCCATCCCATCCCGTCTCGTCTTTTGGCCCTTGCAAGGCCATTCCTCGCTCCCTTGGCCATGATTTCAGAAGGAGGGGATCGAAGGAAAGGATCCGACGGACACTGAACCAGACGGAACAGAGAGCAAACTGTCGAGGCTGGTTCTGGGACCCCGTCCACTGTGTCCCGACCGGCATGTCGGCATGCCGGCCATCGCCAGCTACTGACCGCACTGGGCCTGTCCAGGCCTTGACGTACGCTTCTTCGTACGCCCACTCACCGTACAGAAAAGGTCGCTTTGCACCGTTTGAGCCGTGCAAACGAGACATAAGCAGGAGACTTGACAAGAAGCGCTGTACACGCCCGCCCGATATACTGAGTTACGTACTGTCCTCGACTCGTTGCAACCCCCACATCTGGGCCACACTCTGCGCTCCTTTCTGTCCCGGCGAGACATGCCCCCCTCTTCCAGGTAGACGGGCCGGAGAGGTGACACAATATCAGGCCTCTCTGATGGGACTCCACGGCCAACCTTTGCATGTCAGGCATGGGTGATTCTACAACGTCGCCTGTCGCATACAGAGGCACGTACCAAGCGAGCGGCGCCAGTCGTGTTATTATGGCCCAATCCACCTACGCGAGCACACACCGAACCCCCGTCTTGGGGCACACTCGCTTCCCTACAGACCACCTCGCCGACCCAAGCTTACATTTGTGTGCCACACCCGTCGATCCAGGTGAAGCCACAAGCGACGTCTGGTCAGCTAGATGCTATTTTGCTAACACCATCTTGCCCGCTCGGCCGCAGAAGAGGTGTCTAAGTACTTCCCAAAAGAGCCCCGCGCCGTGGTACTCCGAATCGCCTTCTCGACGACAGCCTCTGAGGCGAGGGCTCGGAGAGTATGCCGCTTCTAGAAACCGTTCTCCGGCAGTCAGACGAGATCGCCCACCCGCCGCGAACACGGATGAGTATCGATGCGGATCATGGCGTGGCGTCTGGGGCAGAATGGCCTGTTCTATATGCGCCCCGAGATCGTTGCAGAACCATCCCTAGTCCATGTTTATTCCAAACCATCTGTGCCGTTCATGAGTCTTCGAAGACCCATAGAGACAAACGAGACATGATCAGGCATTAGCTTTGGGAGTTGAGCTGTCTTACCATAGACTTCCACCGGCCGGGCTGCCGCGAACCGGCGTCCCCATTCCCGGCCGGCGCCCCGGTGGTACTGATATGGCCTGCGCTTGTTACAAACAAAGATGGTTTCGCTTGCCTAACAGCGGGCGGGCGCCATGGAACTCAGCAGATGTGAAAAGCTCTGTCTGGCCACAGGATCCGGGTAGGGCTGCCACCGGACGTCGGCATGCGGGCATGCTGTGCAGGCTCGCCACTGCAGCGGTAATCGTGCCTATCTCTTCGTACTTATTTGGCGTATGTAGGTTGAGCGTTGCACCTCTGGGTCGGACATGCAAGTGAAGAAGACATTCGCCTCACGTACCATAAGGTTGCCAAAAAGGAAATGGATGGTTTGTCGAAGGTTGTTTCACGACACGGCGGTTTCTTTAAGTCATGACGCCATAAGCGCGGAAATACGCCCCTCAGACTTTGGGTCTCCCCCTCCCTCTAGGCAAGGCCTCTTTTTTTCCCCCCCCTTCCCTGGAGGGACGGTGGTTGACCGGCCCCAAACCGGCGTGAATGTGGGATGGCAACATGGGAATCCCACAAGTCACATCTGACCAAACGGACCAGACCAAACCAGGGCTTGCGTGTTGGTCGCTCAAACTGTCCAACACCTAACGCCGCCCCCATCAGCCACCTCAGCAACCGCCTGACCATGTTGTATGCTGTAAGCGGAGTTGGCTTGGTTATTCAGTCTGAGATTTCAACGAACTTCTTCCCTAGCGGTCACACACATACACACTCGCGCGCGCGAGTGGTAGTGGTAGATCGCCAGAAGTCCATATCTTTGTTCTGCAGCGCACACCTATTCTCTCCCCTGCAAGGCCTTGACAGTCAAACCGGGCATTTGTTACCCGCCAGTCTTACGCACAGGTTTCCGATAGCCCTACGCACAGGGCCGAGCTGTCTTAAGCTAGTCGTCTCGCACCAACACGCCGTCATCATCCACGAATGAACGATCTCATATTTCATCATCGACACGCGAAGCTCTGGCGGCCGGTTGTACATTGCGTTGGAGAACTGCTCGACATATTCTGCCGGCTGAGTAATTGCTGCAATCTAACAGGCCCGGCAACCCACAGCCGACCCCGTGAGGACCCCTCGCATTCCCCCATGGCAGCTCGTGCAGCATCCAATTGAGGAAACAAGCCGTTGCACGACCGGATCTGTGAATCATCACTTGTCTTATTGGACGACAAGCTCCTCGGCGCGTGGTCTCTTTGACCTCTTGCTGCAGGTCCATCTCGATCTGGACCCGGGCGCATTGACCGTGGTGCAAGTTCCCGTTGAAAAGAGGGCCCGACTAATACGTGAGTACCTGTTTGTAATGCGCGAAACTAACGGAGAGCTTTACTCACCGGACCACATTACAAAGTTCTTTGAGAGCTTTTCTTGAGTCACCTCGTCGACTTGGGAATAGCAGCTATCTGCTCGACGACGTTGCCAACATGACCGACATTAACCTCAAGCCCGAGTTCAAGCTCTCCGTCTTGAACCCTCATCCCACCAGGGTTCCAGGACCTCGTCTTCTTCACCAGCTCGTGCAGTTTACATCAAACACTTCGCTATCTGCAATTCATCACCTGGACAGCAATGGACGAGAGTCGTTACTATCGTATTCGCAGCTGCATCGCGCTGCTGATGAGTTGGCCAGCCGGATCTCTCATTTCGTAGAGAAGGCGTCGACATCAGAGGATTTCGTCGTGCCGCTTCTCGTCCCCCAGTCTCCGCATCTTTATATTGCGATCTTGGCTATCCTCAAAGCTGGTGGAGCTTTCTGTCCTTTACATCTAGACGCACCTCCCGAGAGAGTGAAATTCATTCTCCAAGATGTATCGGCAAAGGTCGTTATTGTCAGCCGAGACATGGTTTCAAAGATTCCACGAGATGAGCCAGACAGAGCCATCTTAGTAGTGGATGAAGATGAAGTAGAGAAATCGACTCCATCAAGGTACGGTTCAGTCCAGGATCCCAAGCCGCACAATCTGGCCTATGTCATGTATACATCTGGGTCCACCGGTACACCCAAAGGTGTTGGTGTCTCACATGATGCAGCAGCTCAGAGCCTCCTCGCCCACAACCGTCATATTCCGCCATTCAGACGCTTCCTTCAGTTCGCATCGCCGACATTCGACGTATCAGTGTTCGAAATCTTCTTCCCTCTTTTTCGTGGATCTACGTTAGTCGCTTGCGATCGCGGTCTTATGCTCAATGATTTGCCTGCTGTCATAAGGACATTGCAAGTTGACGCCTGCGAGTTGACACCAACTGTTGCCGGCAGTCTTCTCCGATCACGGCAAAATGCACCATGTCTAAAGCTACTCCTAACGATCGGTGAGATGTTAACGGAACCCGTCATCCGCGAATTTGGCGGCACCGAAGAGTCGGAGAGCATACTATGGGGCATGTACGGCCCAACAGAAGCTGCAATTCATTGGTGTGTTTATGTTAGGATTGCTGGGTGAACAAAGCTGATCGTAAGCAGTACTCTTCTCCCAAATTACCCTGGTGATTGCGCTCCTTCAAACATCGGCATTCCCTTGGACTCGGTGTCTTGTTTTGTCGCCTCGATACCTCAAGAGGAGAGTGCGTATGAGTTCAGGATACTCCCAGTGGGCGAGCCGGGTGAGCTTGTTGTCGGGGGACATCAACTCGCCAACGGGTACCTCAATAGGCCAGAACAAACACGTGCAGCATTTATCGACACCCCATATGGCCGCGTTTATCGCACAGGAGACAAGGCCATCATGAACCCTGATGGAACTCTGGAGTGTCTTGGGAGGATATCTGACGGGCAAGTTAAGCTGCGTGGTCAAAGAATCGAACTCGGTGAAGTCGAGCAAGCAGCGATGCGAACCCAAGGATGTCACAGCGCCATTGCCATGGTTCTGGGGGGTATCTTAGTCGCATTCTGTGCCATCGATGACACTTCAACTTCAAGAGAGCAAGCGGAAGTCATCATCAACAACTGTCGGACCTGGCTCCCGTCTTTCATGGTGCCGGGTGATGTGGTTATCAAAGCAAGCTTCCCAAGATTACCCTCGGGTAAAATAGACCGAAAGCAACTCAAGAGCGAGTACGAGACTACAATGGAGTCACAAAGCGCGATCCATACAGAGTCGACTGATCCATTGGAACAAGAAGTATCAGCGATTGTATTCAAATCTCTTGGTCTTCAGGCTTCGTCATCAGCGCAACTTGCATCTGCAGGTGTTGATTCTCTCAAAGCCATCAGACTTGCTTCGGCGTTGCGAGACGGCGGGTTTCAAGCGTCGGCAACGGACATACTCGGATCCAGGACTCTATCTGCCTTGTTCACAAGACTTCGAGCAGCCTCAAAATCAAGGCCTCGTAAAATAGGTCCCCAGGACGACGTTGCAGATCCATCCGAGATACATCTCAAACAGTTGTTAGAGTGGCGGGCAGACCTCTCACCAGTGTCAAAAGAGATCCAGCATGTGCAGTGGTGCACACCACTGCAGAGCTCGATGCTTGCTGAGACTTCTGCTAACCCTCAAGCGTACTGCAACTGGGTCGAGCTTGAGTTTCCAGCCAAGACTACAACTCAAGACGTTCAAAGATGGACGCATGAGATTGCAACAAACAATGAAATCTTGCGTTCGGGATTCGTATCGCTCGACTCAGGTTTTGCACAAGTTGTGTTTCACCGGCTGCCCCATACCAACATTCAAATCGTAGATGAATTCAGCCACGACTTCTGCTTAGCGTCCGATCAAGACTATTTGCATCCATTTAGAGCCCAGGTTTGCAAGGGCAAGCCAGAGAGTGGACCATCACTCCTCTTGCAGGTGCACCATGCACAATATGACGGGTGGTCTGTCGACATGTTGATCGAAGACTTCGCCTCTTTGTCCGCCTGTCGGTTGCCAGAGCCGCGACCACAATTCCGTGATGTGGCTAGATTCTACGCCGATCCTATCACCAACACTCAGATGGATGAGGCACGTAGTTTCTGGGCTGACCGTTTGCTTGGTTGGCAACGACATAACCTGCCACGCCTAATGGGACGCCCTGTCGACGCCTCCAAGGCTCAAACTGTCGTCAGAAGGCTGGACGTCCCCCAGAGTGCTCTCGACGAAGCAGTCTCGCGTTTCAACTGTCACCCGCAGGTTTTCTTCCAAGCTGGTCTTATCTGGCTTTGGGCAGGCTTACAAGGGCGGCCAGATGTTGTTATTGGGTCAGTCTCGTCGGGCAGGACAATTCCAGTGGCGAATGTCGAGCGTATAATGGGTCCTTGTATCACGACAACGCCACTTAGAGTCAACCTGGGCGGACTCACAACCATTGCTGACCTTGTTCGCGATATCCATACATCGAACCGCCAAGTGCTACAGCATGGTATCCTGCCACTGTCCGAAATCAAAAAAATGACGGGTGTGAACCCCGGCGATGCACTTTTTGATATACTTTTCGTATATCAGGAGTCTCTCTACAGCCAGCAACAAATCCAAGATCAGGTTAAAGAAGTTTCTCATAGAGACTTCTTGGAAACCAATCTTCTTGTTGAAATTGAGCCGTCTTCCAGCGGGCCAACTTGTCGACTCACCCATCACACAAGTGCAATTTCCACTGAGCACGTCAACATGCTGGTCGAGCAACTTGGTTCGGTGGTTCTGCACCTCGTCCGTCAGCCAGAAAGCCGCATAGACGGTGTTGGGAAAGCCTTACCTCGGGAACTGACCTCGATATTCAACGCCAATCCTTCGGCTCTTTCGACAGTTCCAGATTTGGCGGCAACCTTTGAACAGTCATCATATCTCACACCCGATGCTGCAGCCATAAGTTTCGCCAAGTCACTGAATCGAGAGGCGCTTGAGACTATTTCATTCAGTAACCTCAACTCCCTGTCCAACAAAATTGCTCGCTTTCTTCGGGAGCAAGGCGCCAAGGAGGGGGATATTATTGGCTTGATCATGGAAAAGTCGATCGGCCTATATGCGGCAATGCTCGGAATTCTCAAGGCTGGCTGCGCATATTTGCCTCTTTTGCCCACCACACCAGCTGAGAGAATTAGAGTCATTCTAACTCAAGCTAAGATCAAGCTCTGTGTGGCTGATGAAAAAGTATTGACGAACCTGGACGGCCTCTTCAGTTGCAAGTTTGTAGATATACGATCGATCGACATTTCCAGCTTTACGGACGACAATCTGTGCCTGCCTTCAGACCCATCTCGACCAGCATATGTCATTTACACTTCTGGAACAACAGGCGCACCAAAGGGTGTGGTCGTCACTCAAGAGAATATCGTGAGCAATCTCGACGTTTTGTCCAGGATATACCCCCACAGCAACTGTTCTCGTCTTTTACAAGCATGTTCACAAGCGTTTGACGTATCAGTTTTTGAGATTTTTTTCACTTGGAAAGTTGGCGCATGTTTGTGTTCCGGTACCAATGATACCCTGTTCGAAGACTTGGAGCGTGCCATTCGATTCTTTGAGTGCACTCACCTCAGCATGACACCGACGGTGGCTTCTTTGGTCGATCCTCGTAACGTGCCCACTGTCGAATTCCTTGTTACTGCAGGTGAACCCATGACCACTGTAGTGGCCAAAAAATGGACGGGCTATCTATTTCAAGGTATGTTTTTTATGCCACCAAAATCGTGATGATCACGCTCTAATCGATATTGCAGGTTATGGACCAGCAGAGACGACAAACATTTGTACCGTCAAAAAGATGAAGCCCGGTGACTTTATCGACCATCTTGGCTTCTCATTCCAGAACACCTCAACCTTTGTCCTTGGCTCAGCAACGACCGAGGTCGTTCCTATCGGTTGTGTTGGTGAGCTCTGCTTTGGCGGCGACCAAGTCGCCGCGGGCTATTTAGGCATGCCTGATCTTACCAAAGCAAAGTTCCTCGACCATCCGCAATTTGGTAGGGTATATCGGTCAGGTGACATGGGCCGAATGCTACCAGATGGTTCTCTGATGGTGCTCGGTCGAATGGATGACCAGCTGAAACTGCGTGGACAGCGGATCGACACTGGTGAGATCAGCAGTATCCTTACCACCTCTGGCCTTGCGACTTTAAGCGCGGTTGTCATTGTCAGCCGTGCCAACTCGTCCGCATCTCAGTTGGCTGTCTTCTACGTGCCTGTCGACTGCACACAAGCCGATTATAAGACTTTACCAGTTGACGACAGACTGTCTGAGGCAAATAACACCCTCTTCGGACACCTTCGATCTCGCTTGCCTGCGTACATGGTGCCCAGCTACTTGGTTCCCATCACCTCTGTCCCACTGACTTCGAGCGGCAAGGTCGACAAAGCCAAGTTGCAGGCTTCCTTCAGAGAGTTTGACCGGGGTTACTTGGACCGTGCTGCAGGCTCTCTATTAGAGAATGCAGACGAGGTTTCTTGGTCAGAAGACGAAAAGACGATCCGTACAGGTCTCTCTCAAGTTCTCAACGTCCCGGTGGAGGAGATTACTCGATGGCAACCATTTGCTGCTATCGGCCTAGATTCTATCTCTGCCATATCTCTCGCAAGGAGTCTTCGGAGCGCCTTGCAGCGCGGGGTGCCTGTGTCGGTGATTCTTCGAGCCGGATGCGTGGCTCGATTGGCGCAAGAATTGCAGTCCCGAAAATCCGAAGCATCGTCCAGTGATACTCTCAGCACGGCAACGTTGTTTCCCAAAGGCTTTGTTGATGAAGTCAGGGAAGTTTTCGCAAAGGAGAAGAAGACCGTTTCTGCAGTTCTACCTTGCACTCCGCTTCAGGAAGCCATGCTTTCCTCGACGACGAGCTCCTCCTACTCAAATCAGATGGTTTTCAAACTGCACGTTTCAGAGGCAGACATGAAGGGATACTGGGAGCACATGCATCGCAGACACGTTATTCTTCGAACATGCTTCATCTCGACTCGAGATGTCAAACGAGCTGTCGCTCAAGTGATACTCGACTCTTGGCCGATGCTGTGGCGTGTGGTGGAAGCAAGCAGTCTGCGGGAAGCGACTGACCAACACGCGCAAGGGGTTCCAAATGCGTTGGACTCGAGAATTCCACCAGTGTCACTCGCTCTTCTC
Organism: Colletotrichum incanum; assembly: GCA_001625285.1. Taxonomy (NCBI): domain Eukaryota; kingdom Fungi; phylum Ascomycota; class Sordariomycetes; order Glomerellales; family Glomerellaceae; genus Colletotrichum; species Colletotrichum incanum. The sequence goes on from LFIW01002896.1 coordinate 53,378, forward strand.
AAGACCAAAGAAGGTGTCTTCCTTTCCTTTGCTTGCCATCATGCGCTGTACGATGGCGTAGCAATGGAAGTATTGCTCGCAGAAGTGGAACAGCTCTCAATGGGAAAGAACCTCGATCCCCCAGTCGACTATGTGCCGGTTCTTTTGGAAGTTCTCAACTCACCTGGGCCCGCAGGCGATTTTTGGAAGGGTCATTTCGAACACTTCAGACCCGCGCAACACAAATTTTCTGCAAAGTTGCCAGCGACTCTCCGCGAGGAGTCGACAAAGATTGCGACCAAGCCACTCAACATGCCACTCGCCCAGCTCCAAGACATTTGCAAGACATTGGGAATTTCGACACTGTCCTTCTTCCAAACAGCCTGGTCCGTCCTCTTGAGTCTTCTCTATGAAGAAGCAGACATCTGCTTCGGTAACGTCATGAGTGGCAGGGCGCTGTCAGTAGATGGCATCGATCGCCTGGTTGCCCCTTGTTTCAATACTTTGCCAGTCAGGGCCGAAATAGCCCCGTCAACCCAACTTCTCGCTTTGCTCAAGATGTTTCACACGCTCAATCCTCAATTATTGGAATACCAGTTTACGCCCTTACGATCCATTCAGAACCAAGTATCGAAGAGCGGCAAACAACTTTTTGACTCTCTTCTTCTGCTACAGCAACCAAGGACAGAGCGCATGTCATCTATTTGGGAGTTGGTCGAAGACAACGGAACGATGGACGTAGGTTGTGGCATTGACAACACGGATAAAGAATCTATCACGCTGATTCGCAAAATTCTAGGTGCCTCTTGTCTGTGAGCTCACGCCCCACACTTCCAACAATTTCATGAATGTCAAACTTCACTCAAATAGGTAAGCCATTGTGCATACGAAAAAAAAAAAAAAAAACCATGTGAGCCCGTAAACTGACAACATGCATAGCCAATCTATGACGGAAGACGCTCTTGCCGGACTCATGGACGTATTCTTGGACCTCGTTTCTCGAATTGCGGCCCATCCAGCCTCAAGCATACCAAGCCGGGAACATTTGACACCACACTCCATACAGGCTTTGGATAGCCTGGTTGTCGAAACTACTTCCGATCAAGTCGACCAGTTGGACAGCGAGACACCGACCAACGAGGAAGAGTGGAGCGAGACGGAGAGCCAGATTCGTTCAATCGTAGCTGAGCTCGCAAAAGTCTCTGCATCAAACATTGGCAGAAATACTTCGATTTTCCAGCTTGGTCTGGACAGCATCAATGCCGTACAACTTGCAGCTATGATGCGAGAGCACAACTTGGAGCTGTCTGCCTTGAACGTCATCGAGTTTCCGACTTGCGCGAAAATGGCAAGCTGTCTCGGAACCTCCACAGCTCGAGATACGTTACAATACGACTTTGCCAAGTTTGAGCAAGAAGTCGGAAGCCCTACCTGGAATGGATCAGTCAAAGTCTTGCCATGTTCACCATTGCAGTGTGCCATGCTCAACGATTTTATCCAGTCAGAGGGCAAAGACTACCTTAATTACATGGCCTTTGCTCTCGAGGGAAACTCCTCACTGGACCAGATCCGAGACGCATGGAAAGCGCTACTCAAACATCATGAGATACTGAGAACTGGTTTCATGCCTACACAGCATCGAGACACCTCGTTTGCAATGGTACAATACTCATCTGAGGGCTATCAGCTGCCTGTAACGATCCACAGCAACGCTATGGATCCGTTCAATGTTACGAAATGGAGACTGGACACTGCTCACAATGTCCTGCATTCTTTGCATCAACCTCCATGGGCTCTGGCTCTCGACTTTGGGGCCTCTGTTACGATGCACATCGTCATACATCACGCTCTCTACGATGCTTACTCTCTGCAGTTGATTCTAAGGGATCTTTCTTCGTGTATATCAGGCGGCGTCATGTCGGAACACCCTTCAGTTGAGCAGGCAGTATCGCCAATTTTGCAAGTTGCTGTCAATCCTGGCCACTCAGAAGGCTTCTGGAAGCAGAAGGCATCGGAAGTCGTGGTCAATCGCTTCCCAAATTTGACGCCTCTCGCGGAACAGTCCCCCGAGCTTCTCGCGGCAAGGAAAGTCTGTGGTTTAACTTTTACCGGCCTCGCAGACAACGCAAAGAAAGTCGGTATCCCCATTCAAACAATATTGGAAGCAGCCTGGACCCGAGTTCTCTCGGCATACCTTGGCGAAGAGGATGTTGTCTTCGGTGTCGTCCTTTCCGGCCGTATGAACGAGGACACCAAGAATGCTGTCTTTCCGTGCATCAACACAGTCCCTGTGATTGCACACAACAAGTCGTCCAATTTGGAACTTCTCCAGCAACTATTTGAGTACAACAACCAGCTCCTCAAGCACCAGAATGCCTCTCTTGCACAAATTCAGAGATGGCTTGGGCACCCTAACACAAGAGTATTCGATACACTACTCGTGTACCAGCGGATGCCAGAAGACAACACTCCAGACCTCCCATGGCAAACTGTAAGCGACGAGGGCAACTTGGATTATCCAGTGTCCATTGAGGTGGAGCCGCTTTCTGGCGGAAATATTCAGTTGCGCCTCTCTTTCAGAACTGATGTCTTGCCCAAACCTCAGGCATTGCATCTATTGGATCAGTTTGACGCTGTGTTGCAACACCTTGCTCAGAAGCCGAATGAAAGCACCGATGATTTGTGGACCAACCATCCATCAATATTTTCCATCATACCTCCGCTCGACCCCACGATTGCATCCGAGGAACAGTTCTTGCACAGCTTCGTCGAGACAAAAGCTCAAACTCACCCCAACAAGATTGCCCTGGAATTTGTCACTGGGTTTGATGATGAAACCCCGATATCGAAACAGTGGACTTTCCGCGAGCTCGACGAGCGGGGAAACCAAGTCGCCAACGTTCTGGAACCTTATGCAAAGGTTGGACACACCATTGCCATCCACTTCGACAAGTGCCCGGAGGCGTGTTTCTCGATTTTGGGTATTCTGAAAGCAGGGTGTGCTTTTTTGGCTCTGGACCCATCGGCTCCGAAAGCGAGAAAGGAATTCATCCTCAAAGACTCGGGTGCATTGGCATTGCTGACCAATACCAACATCGACTTCACTGTTGAACAGCCTCTCATCCACGTGGATGATGCCCTGCTAGGTAGCGCATCGCAAACCTTCAGCTCTCCCGAGTCTCTTACTGTACAGGACAACTCATACTGCTTGTATACTTCCGGCACTACCGGAACACCAAAGGGATGCGAGATTACTCATGAAAACGCAGTGCAGGCCATGAAGGCCTTCCAGAGGCTGTTTGCCGGCCACTGGGATGAGAATTCGAGATGGATGCAATTCGCCTCATTCCATTTCGATGTTTCGGTTCTGGAACAATACTGGAGTTGGTCAGTGGGAATGCCACTGGTCGCCGCCCCCAGGGATCTCATCCTCGACGATCTTGCTGGCACAATTCGGCGTCTCAACGTCACTCACCTGGATCTGACACCCAGTTTGGCACGTCTTCTTGATCCGTCAGAAGTACCAAGTCTTTCGAGGGGGGTGTTTATCACTGGTGGCGAAGCTCTAAAGCAAGAGATCCTGGACGTTTGGGGGCCTGTTGGTGTCATCTACAACGCCTATGGCCCAACCGAAGCCACTATTGGAGTCACCATGTATCAGCGAGTTCCGCAGAACGGGCGTGCTTCAAACATTGGCAAGCAGTTCGACAATGTGGGTTCGTTTGTTCTGCAACCGGGCACAGACATTCCCGTCATGAAGGGTGCCGTTGGTGAGCTCTGTGTATCTGGAAAGCTGGTTGGCAAAGGATACCTCAATCGACCCGAGTTGACTCAAGAACGGTTCCCATTCCTCGACAGACTGGGCGAGCGTGTTTACCGCACTGGAGATCTCGTCAGGTTATTGCATGATGGGTGCTTTGACTTCCTTGGGCGTGCCGACGACCAAGTCAAACTTAGAGGACAACGCCTCGAGATCGGAGAGATCAACCACTCGATCCGCACACGGGTTGCCGAGGTCAGCGACGTCGCCACCTTGGTTACCAAGCATGGAAGTTTGGACAAAGACCTGCTAGTCACCTTCGTCAGCTGCAATACGACCGCTGCTTCGAAAGGCGAGCTTCAAGTTCTTAACGAGGAAAACACCGCCTCCCTCGTCCGGTCCGTGCAGAAGGCCTGCAGAGACACGTTGCCAGGGTACATGGTGCCATCCTATATCTTTCAGGTTCCTCATATTCCTCTTTCTCCCAACAACAAAGCCGATATCAAGCAGCTGAACCAGCTTTTTCGCACTCTTACACCTGAAAAGCTGGTTCAACTATCGCCATCGTCAAGAGCAGCTTCTGAGCCTTCGAATGAGACTCAGAGACAGATATTGTCGACCATGCAAGAATTCCTAGGCGAAGACACCAACATTTCCCTTTTAAGCAACATCTTCGACCTGGGAGTTGACTCCATTTCTGCGCTTAGACTCTCACGATTGTTGCGCAAGAACGGTCTGATGAGCGCGTCCCCTAAGGTCATACTGAGAAACCCGGCTCTGACAGACCTGGCTGAAGCACTTCAGCAAAATGAGTCCTCCAAGGAGGGCAGTGGCGTTCAAGAAGCACGCCAGCTCATTCAAGCTTTTGGTCACCGCTACCGATCTCTTGCCGTCCAAGAACTTGGTGTTGCCAATGACGAAGACATTGAGTATGTTGCTCCATGCACCCCTCTCCAGGAGGGTATGCTCTCCCGATTCATGTCGGATCAAGACGAAGGGGCCTACTTCACTGCCTTCCGTCTTAAACTAGCGCCAGAGGTTTCGATTACGAAGCTCAAGGATGCTTGCGAACGGTTGGTTCAATCACATGCCATCCTTCGTACCAGCTTCATTCAGACACCGGCAGGTTTCGCTCAAGTTGCCATAAAATCCACTGGGCTCAGTTGGAGAGATCTGAGAGATCAGGACTCCACCGAGGTTGAATCCAAGCTGTCCAAAGCGCTGCCCGACTTGATACACAGAAACAGAAAGAATGTATCAAACCCTCTGGAGCTGATTGTTGCTCAGCTCGGTGACCAGACCATCCTTGTTGTTCATATTTTCCACGCCCTCTATGACGGCACAAGTTTTGAGGCCATGCTGCGCTGGGTCTCCGCCGAATACCTACACAAGGAACACGAGACCGCACCACCCTTCCTTGACACCCTTGCACATGGCCCTTTGGCCAACTACGACTCAAGCCGACAGTTCTGGGTTGAGCACCTGAGATATTGTTCATTTGACACTCTTCCCAGACTTCATGCCGGCGACGCTACGGCTGTCATTACTAAGACAAAGACATATTCAGCACGGAACCTCGAGACTCTGCGAAGATCACTCAACGTCACTCTCCAATCCGTGGTTCTTGCTCTGTGGACTTCCGTTTTCAAGAAGCATTTCCCAGTGAACGCGGCTACTGGAGTCATCGTATCCGGCCGATCCATCGACATGGACCGGATCGAGAACACTATTGGGCCACTTTTTAACACACTACTATTTCACGCTGGAATCAAAGAGGGGGATACTTGGTTATCCCTGATACAGAAATGTCACGACTTCAATACTGCGGTTTTGCAGTTCCAACACGTGCCGCTGCGGAACATCCAGAAGTGGTGCTCAAAGTCCAGAGGTCGTCCAATCTTTGAGAACCTCTTCGTCTTCCAGATCGAGTCTTCTTACTCGACCGAGCCATCTGGAATGTGGTCTATCATGGATGACTACAGTGTGTCCGACTACCCTCTGGCTTTTGAAGCATCAGCTACCCCTGATGGCCAGCTCCGTGTCCAGATTGTCGCACACAGAGATTTGGCTGATGAAACGATAATGAGCTGTTTGTTTGAAGAGATTGACGAGGCTATGGTCGATGTCACGTCAAATGGCACACATTCTTTGCCAGTTACGGAGAACCCATCCAGAGAAGCTTCAACGGCGGCGTCGCCACGAACGCCTCTCACCTCAAGGCCCGAGTCCGTCGACGGAGACATGATGAAAGACCATCGTCTCGATTTGAACGCGGCAGAATTTGATTGGACACCAGCCTCTCTGGCTTTGAGAAAAGAAATCGCGGCTTTGTCTGGTTCTTCCGAAGAGAGCATCACCGAGAACATGGCACTTCTCGAGTTGGGCCTCGACAGTATCGATCTCGTCAAGCTGTCCGCTCGACTCAAGCACACTGGTTACGAGCTCACGTTGTCTCAACTCATGCGATCGCAGACCATTGCTGCGATGTCCAAAATTCTTAATAATAAGAGGCCATCCTCGACAAAGACTGATGAGCAGTCAGGCTTCGAAGAGCTCAAGTCTCGGCTGTGGAGGGCTGTCGAGATAACAAAGTTTGACCTCGAAAATGTGGAAGCCGTCTTACCGCCAACTCCTCTCCAAGAGTCCATGATAGCCGATATGCTGCAATCAAACTTTGGTCAGTATTTCAACCATGACGTCTTGGAGTTAGCGGATGGAATGAACATTGAAAAGTTCGAAGAAGCCTGGCACCACGTTGTTGAGCGCTCCCCCATCTTACGAACAGTCTTTGTTCAGATTGAGGATCCTAAGCTGGAACAGACCTTTGCCCAAGTCATACTAAGGTCTAACCCCCTTGAAATCTCCAGGCAAGAAGCGAAGGACGAGGCCGAGATTCAAACCGTTATCAACATGCACAAAAATAACGCCAGAGCCGCTCAAGGGAGTGCCAATTTGCTTCAGCTTTCAATAGTCTCACTCAATGGGAAGTCGCTGCTCGTGTTCTCGATCGCGCACGCTCTCTACGATGGCTGGTCCTTGGCTTTGTTGCACCAGGACGTTGCCTCTGCCTATCATGGACAGATTGCTCAACGTCCCCCGATTGAGCCATTCCTTCAAGGCCTTGTCAAGACACCAACCGATCAGTCAAGGAAGTTTTGGTCACAGTACCTTGCAAATACTCAGCCATCTCTTTTATCTCAGAGACACTCTTCCAGTCAATTGTCGAAAAATACAACTCACAGAACAGAGGCTGTCTCGAGTATCAAGTACGATAAAGTGACAGCATTCTGCAAACGTCATGCCGTGAGCCTACAGGCCCTGGGCCAAGCTTGCTGGGCTTCGACCCTCGCAACTCTACTTCAAACCCTCGAGGTCACATTCGGCGTCGTATTGGCCGGTCGTGACTCGGAACAGGCACAGAATCTGATGTTTCCCACCATGAACACGGTGGCTGTGCGATGCTTTCTTCACGGCTCAACCACAGGTTTCTTGCACTATCTCCAGGAGACTATGGGAGACATCAGAGAATTCCAGAACTACCCTCTGAGAAAAGCTCAAAACCTAGCTGGAGGACGCTTATTCAATACCCTGTTCATACTTCAGAAGAACCCTGATTCTGAGCCTGAGAATCCCATCCTGAGGTCTGTTGAAGGCTCCTCAGCAACCGAATTCGCGATATGCGCTGAGCTAGAAGTCACCTCCAAGAGATTTATCTGGCGCATCGCAGGCCAAGACGCTTTTGTAACCGAGAAAATGACGCACCAGCTGCTCCATCAACTCGACAGGGCGTTGCAGTACATCGTTGGAACCCCAGACGATAATCTCCTCCACTTTGAGGGCGACGATGTCTCCATCTCTCAGTTGCCGCTGTTTCAAACTCGGAAACCAACACTTTCGGCTGCAAAGTCTGATGCAGCAGTCGTATCAGACACAGAGAATAGCAAATGGACGAACGCTGAGAGCATCCTTCGAAGAGTACTCTCTAAAGCAGCCGGCGTTGAAGTTGAGTCCATCAAGAAGAGCCACACCTTGTACAATTTGGGTCTGGACTCCATCAATGCCATTAAAGTTTCTGCGCTTCTTCGAAAAGAAGATCTTGACCTCGGGGTTCGCGCTCTTTTAACTTCTACGTCAATCAAAGAGATGGCACGGCAGGCTCAAGTCAGTGTTGGCATCAATAAGGATCCGCTAGAACTCCCGCGGACTTCAAGCACCACCTACCAGCTCCCAGATTCAATCGGCATCAACGTACTCCTGACCAATGCCGGTCTTGCCAAATCCGAGATAGAGGAGATCTTGCCGCCGCTACCGATGCAGGTATACATGATGTCGTCGTGGCAGAATGCTCAAGGGCGTGTTTTCTATCCAGATTTCTTCTACCGGCTCCATGACTTAGTCGAAAAGAGTCAGCTAGAGTCGGCATGGGCTGCTCTAGTTGACTCAGAGCCCATCTTGAGGACCTGTCTTATCGCGACTGGGGAGAGGTCAACTCCATTTGTGCAGGTTGTTATTCAACCGGGAAGCGAAGGGCCGCATCGGCACGTTGCTTTTGAGGGAGAGGTGGCCCCAGCGGAGGCAGGACGTTGCTGGCCACAAGTCCAACTTCGTGCCAAATTGAAAGACGACGGAACTTGGCTGCTTCGGCTGAGTCTTCAGCACTCATTGTATGATGGCTTTAGTCTCCCAAGTCTTTTAAGAAAACTACTTTCGATAGTCGGGGCACAATCTCCTCTTGTGGAGTCCAAGATTAGCAGGTGGAAGTCCTTTCTTGTTTCGCATAATGATAAGGACATGAAAGAGCGAAACAGGGCGTTCTGGACCAAATACCTGGGGGGCGTCCATCCAAAACCCATTAAGAGAGACACAGACACAATCAATGCTGCGGATCGAGTGTCTCTCTTTAAGCGCTCCGCCGTTCAAGAAGTTAGCCGATTACAACGGTCTTGCTCCCAGGCTGGCGTTGGCCTTCCCGCACTCTTCTTTGCGGCAACGGCGAAGACCCTTGATCAACTTCAGAGAGGACCATCTATATCAGAGTCAAAGGAGGTCGTATTTGGCATTTACTACGCAAACAGATCACTGACGGAGAACTTGGAGAGTACATACCCAACCCTCAACTTAGTGCCACTGAAGGTCTCACTCCAGCACCATCTCGACATCTTGCAAGTCGCCAAAAAGGTCCAAGAGGATTTGCATCTCATTTCGTCACACTCGACCGTTGGGCTTTGGGAGGTCAAGGACTGGACTGGAGTTGAGATTGATTGCTTTGTCAACTTCCTCCATCTTGATGACGAGAGCACCGAAGACTTGAAGCATGGAGATGTAGCGTTTGAATCTGTCTCTGAAGCCCATCAGGTCGAAAGCCTCAGGCAGACTTTTGGCAGCAGCGACAGTTCGACGACATGCTCGACGCGCTGGCTGAAAGATAACGCAGTTCGAGATGCGTTCCCGGTATGCGATCCATCTTACGGTGATTAAACAAGCAGCGACTAACAGAGCGACAGGATGCACTGGACATCGAAGCGTCTATCAACGCATGCGGCATGGATATTGGTGTCTTTGGAGCCTCCACGCAGGTCTCCAAGACTACTGCTGCTGAGATGATTAGGCTACTCAGTGGTATTCTGAAGGGATTGTGAACAGGACTGTTGTGGATCTTTTGACTTTAGCTGTAGAGGAAAAAAACTGTTTCCCTTTTGTTTTGCTTCAAAGACTTTGGGCTCATGTACTAGCTACCTAATTTCTCTTGTATGGGTGCGTGGTGTGTCGTGCCTTTTTTCTCTCTCTCTATATGTTACTCTTTTGCATGGTTTGTGCGGCTTATTTTGGTTCTATCTACATAGCTAAGTACAAAAATCAAGCTTCATTTTGCTTTTCTAGCTTGAAGCCGCAGGACTTACTGGGGCAAAAGAAACGAAGTAAAAGGAGCAATGAAGAAGGACGGAGAGTTTGTTTGATCGCTAGGTCATCGCACTCTTTGTGTCATTCGCTTGCCACTCTAGAGTCAATAAAGAACAGTACGTTTTATGGGCCATGGCAAGAGAACATCTCATGTTTTAGGCCACAGTATATAATACAAGTCATCCTTTAAATGATCACGAAAAAGGATTGGGTACAAATGTGTGAGAAGGTGTTTGATTCATCCTCTTTTGGACCCTTGAAAGATAAAGGTATCGTGAATGTCAATGTCGCTTCTCTCGTGCTTACGCCGCGGAATGAATGGCAATCAGCGCGTCATAGATATGATTCGGCACAAACCGAAACTCCCCGCACGATTGATAATGTGTTGTTACGAACATGTTCATCCGCTTTCTGGAAACGGTTTGGGGTTGCACAAGAACCAATATCAATGCATCTTGCCAGAATTGGAGTCTTGGATGAAGACTTGGCTCAATTCTGTTGGATCACGAACCCCAGAAACACGTCCCGAAAGCAGAAAGTCACATTAGCTATTTTAGCTCTGTCAAATCATTGGACACCGCGGCTAATTGCCAAGGTAGCCTTCGGCTCACGGTCTTTGGTCGACGGATTAGAGAACTTGGTGCAAGGTACATCGGGTATGAGTCCCTAGATCGATAACGTGGTTCCATCGCGCCGGCGAGCGATACCGAATCAGGCAGGTCTGCGGCTCCCTGGGCACAGGCATCATCTGCCGAGTCCATCACGCGGACCAGGGGCAGTCAGTCAATCACCCCGCCGCGTTGAGACCCTTTGTTTTCCCTGGGGCTTGTGAATCTGGAGCCGTAGAGGATGGGCGGCAAGCGCGCGGCATACCTTAGTCTTCCTTCGACTACCCCCTGACAAAGTGCTATTCTTTGCATCTGATCCCGTATCCGCTCGCATGCAGCTCGCTCTGGCCATGTGCGTCTCTATCTAGAAAGTGTGAACGGCGAGTCGGGCGTCTAGATTACTACCTCCTCAATCTGTACCTTGCAACGAATGAGCGCATTATACCCCTTGCGTCGGGGAGCGTCTTTCTCTGCCCGGAATCTTGTATTACAACGTCGAGATAGCCAGAGTTGGCAGCTGAGATCTCGTAATAACGCAGGGATTGTTCGAGATTGTAGTCCTCGCGAGCAATTCCTCCACTAAACAGAGAGAACCCCACCCTCCCTCCCTCCCAGCTTGGACGCTTGCAAAAGCCCAAGAGGTTATTTTAGTATTCTTCTTCTTTGGCTGACCGTTGCATCGAATGCGGTTCTTGAGTGACGCTGACTCAATTAAATGACGAGTTTCTGGAGAAAAGTTGGCTACCAGCACACATTGAACTGCAGTTTAAGGTATGAATTCCCGCTGCGGGCTGCTGCGGGGCCGTTATCCAAGATTGTTTGCGGAGCTTGTTACGTGATAGCTCAATCGCGCCCACTGCGCTTAGTCGAGGCACGCGACGATGTTCGAAGATTCATCGCGTCGCAGGACATGATTCAGTTGTCTAAGTTGCCTTTCAATGAGCTTGGTCTCCATTTGAAAGGCGATTTTCTTGATGAGCCTAAATAAGCTTACTTTATGGGGCTGTGATCAGCAGTTTATCCATCATCCTTTGCATGTACTGCTCTGGCTGTTATCTAAGAATCCTTTGCCAGCATATGTTTAAAGTATCCCCCGGCCTAAACATGCTTGGAGGAATCTGAGCGACACTTGCCCAGTGCCGGATCCCTCACGAACGCCAAGATATGACTGAAAATCAAGCCGTCGCCAAGACGCCAACGGCGTTGACGAAGCATCAATGTAACCATCCCACCGCTTATTATCCAGTATGTAAAGAAATGACCTTCCCTCTTCTCTCTCGCATCGATCCGATAATCGCCCTCTACTGCATTGACATGTAGCCCTGGCGGATTACGCAAGCGCATCCATTAACGTTCGCCATGCATCGTGACCCAATATCGCTAACAACCTCCCTGATAGAGCTCTGGTTGTCGTCCGAAGCTGCTCAGTTGACCAAGGATAGGGATTGCGAAGCTCTGTACTGTCCCTAGCCATACCACTTGACTGCAACCTCCACAAGCCAGTCGACTGATATGCAGGTCCAAACAGGAAGCTCCCTGACTCTGGAGCTGGCCCTCTCGTTCTTGGATATGTCCGAAGACTCACCAGGATCGCATATTTAAACATACGATGATCTCCTCTCGACTTCTTGGTTCTTAAGAGCTTAGCAGGCACTCTCAAGTCCCCCGTCCCTCGTTCTCTCCGTCCATCGTCCACTCCTGCCCGCCATGTACCGCAGCATGAAGAGCCTGGCCCTCTTGGGTCTCCTGGGCCCGACCTCCCAGGTCTTTGCCCACCCAGCCACTGGCCACAACATTGGCCGTCGCGGTGTTGACATTGAGGCCTTCCGTCTGCCTCAGCTTGGATCCTACACCAATGCCACTCAAACGGAGGCAAGCCCGCCGATTGCGCTTCTGAAGCGTGAGAGCTACGTCGACACGGCCACCGAGCTGGTCAAGAAACTCGCGCCCAACGCCGAGTTCCGTCTCGTTGGTGACCATTACGTCGGCACAAACGGTATCGGTCACGTCAACTTCAAGCAAACTGCTCACGGGCTCGACATTGACAACGCTGACTTCAACGTTAACGTAAGTTTTATAGTAACCCCAGGCTTCACAGAACTTCATTAACGGCATTTGCAGATCGGCAAGGATGGAAAGGTCTTCTCATACGGCAACAACTTCTTCAAGGGAGAAGTCCCTGAGGCTAGCCCCTTGAAGAAGCGGGACTTCAAGGACCCCGTTGCCGCCCTCAAAGGTGCCAAGGACATTCTTCAGCTCCCAGTTGAGGCTGGTTCTGCCTCCGCTGAGCCCAAGGAGGGCACTGAGGTCTACACTATCAAGGGAACCTCCGGTGCTGTCTCTGACCCTGAGGCCAAGCTTGTCTACTTCGTCAAGGCCGACGGCTCTCTCACCCTTTCTTGGCGTGTCGAGACCGACATCACTGAGAACTGGCTTCTGACATACGTCGATGCCGATACTGGAACCGACGTCCACGGTGTCGTTGACTATGTTTCCGACCTGGCCAACTACCGTGTCTACCCCTGGGGCATCAATGACCCCACTGAGGGCGACCGCGTTTTGGTCACTGACCCCTGGGACATCTCTGCATCTCCCCTGACCTGGCACAGCGACGGTACTGGCAACTACACCACCACCCGTGGTAACAACGGCATTGCTCAGTCCAACCCCAGCGGCGGCACTGCGTATCTCAACAACTACCGCCCTACCAGCGCGTCGCGCAACTTCGACTACCAGTACACGACCAGCTTGAGCACCCCCTCCTCCTACATCGATGCTTCTATCGCCCAGCTCTACTACACCGCCAACCACTACCACGATCTGCTGTACACTCTCGGCTTCACCGAGTCGGCTGGTAACTTCCAGATCAACAACAACGGCAAGGGTGGCGCTGGTAACGACTTTGTTGTCCTCTTTGCCCAGGACGGTTCCGGAACCAACAATGCCAACTTCCTCACTCCTCCCGACGGCACCAACGGCCGTATGCGCATGTACCTCTGGACCCAGTCGACTCCTCGCCGCGACTGCAGCTTCGAGGCTGGTGTAGTTATCCACGAGTACACTCACGGTCTGTCTACCCGTCTAACCGGTGGTCCCGCCAACTCCAACTGCCTGAACGCCGTCGAGTCCGGCGGTATGGGTGAGGGCTGGGGAGACTTTTTCGCCACGGCCATCCGTCTCAAGCCAGCCGACACTCGCGAGACTGACTACTCTATGGGTGCTTGGGTTTACAACAACCCTGCGGGTATCCGTTCTGTTCTCTACTCTACCTCCTTGACCACCACTCCCAACACCTACTCCACCATCAACGGCGTCACCAGCGTTCACCGCATTGGTGAGACTTGGGCCACCATTCTCTACGAGGTTCTTTGGAACCTCATCGACAAGCACGGCAAGAACGACGGTCCCCGCCCCGAGTTCGACAGCAACGGTGTCCCCACCGATGGCAAGTACCTGACTCTCAAGCTCGTCCTTGATGGCATGGCTCTGTATGTTCCCCTTACCAAATCCTTCTAGAAGAGCGTGCAGCTAACAATTCCTACAGTCAACCTTGCTCCCCCAACTTCATCCAGGCTCGCGACGCCATCCTCGACGCCGATACTGCTCTCACTGGCGGTGACAACCAGTGCGAGCTCTGGACCGCTTTCGCGAAGCGCGGTCTTGGCTCCGATGCCGTCTACAGCTCCTCTAACCGTCGTAACGGTTTCACCATACCTACTGGTGTTTGCTAGACAGCGAATTTCATTGAAGTCTTAAAGCATAGATACCAGAGTTAGGATAGAAATGTGTAATGTGTAACGAGTGTTGAAATCCAGCGAGACGACTGTGAAAGTGTTCTACGGCGTGACATGAAAATTTTCCTGAGAAACCTTCATAACTCAGACGTACTTAGTACTTACTTCCATCCCCCCCCCCTTGTGAATTATAGAAGAAAACCAACCCCTGCCCCGCCGATATGACAGCCATCAGGCGGCGCCTCGATCGAAGCTCAGTCACAGGGAGGCAGCCAGAAGCTGGGGTTCTAGCCATAAGTCAGTTCCTTTGCTTCCTTGGAGGTCATAAAGCAACCAAAGGAACTACTCTAAGTCAAGATCATAGTGTTCATAGTGTTGAAAATTTTTATGATGTCCTTCCATTCGCCAGCCATACGCCAGGTCTCAAGGCTTTTGTAATCTAAGGTAACAGAAAGAAAGGCCCTGCACTGTTTCTGCTACATTGTTTGACTGCCCTTTGGGTTAGCTTCGCGACGTTGTCTTAGGTTCCTTGTTGATATTGCCCCTGTCGACGGCGTCGTTCATATCTGGTTCGATCGACTAGGTCTGCTTCCATTGGGTGAATGAAAAGCCTCTTTAGCGTCGCCGCTATGGTCTCAGTAGTTAAATTGAGTGAGTGCCCTTCGGATTTCTTGTAGCGGAAGTGTGCCCCAATCAGCGACTGCTTGAAAACCTGCTACACTTGGAGCTGATAGGGCGATATGCGAAGTTCTTTGCCCATGCGTATCGTTTCAAATAATTTCCATAGCATACAATTATGTTCTACAGCCCAGGTACCGAGGGTCGCGGTCTGGTAATGCCATAGCAAAGAAGACAAGTTCACACGCAGGGCCTGGAAACTGAGAGTGAGAAACGTGACATCTGTGCAGCTAGCCTGTTCTCATTATCAGCCTAAATCTGTCAACTGGATAAATAGGACGCTGTACACGGCCTACCTATAACATTGCAATGGGTAAAACACGCCTCTTTCATGTATATGGCGATAGTGTTCATTCACATCGGTCCTCCCGAAATATTGGCTTCACATTCTACCATCACTGATCTAATTGATATGCTCTAGTAGCCATGGCTAAGAGCAAGCCCATCTCATTATCAAAGGACTGTCTCGACCGGATACGGTCCGCTAAGCTAGCAAACCTCGATATTGCAACTTCGACATAGCATCGGCCGCTTCAGTAGTTTCAACTTGGTCTTGACCACCTTCAGAATATATCTGTTGCGAGGTATGCAGCGCGGGGCATGCAGCGGGACGAGCTACGGTCTGTTGATGGAAGGTAGGCAGTGGTTTCCGGGTTATATCAACAAGATAAGGTTCTATATGGGGCAACCTGAGATGTGTAGTTAAAATTACAGATGTTCCTTATACACTTTAATAAGTACTGAAACCGTACTTTCGTATTAATGAAGTGCGCAGATGCGACAAACCTTCTCATTGTCAGCACCGACTACGTAGGAAGACCTCGTTAGTCGACAAAGAGTTGTCTAGAATAAAAGAAAACGCTCTCACCACAGTTATTACTCATGGGATTTTGTCGAATTAAAATAAGACATCGCGCATACGACGTGGTCGAGATTCAAGCAAGCACATTCACTGTGTAAGAGTAGTTATCGTCATGACTACAAGAATATGATGAAGATGCAACAAGTCTTGTTTAAAGCATCGTGGTTTCTCTTTCGCAATCAAACAGACTAAAAGGCAGCCAGTTTCGTGCGTTGCATCTGGGAGGACACAATGTCCAGTACGGGCTTTTTTACACAGTCATCAAATACTGATTGATGCGGTGAAGTTATCATTCATCGAAACCATGATCAACGATGGGAAATGTTGTATTATTGATATTGAAGATTCATCGTATCGTAAAAAATCAAGTTCCGACCATCTGGCTTATCATCTTCACGTACATCCTGGTCATCAACGGCTCGTATCTCATATCAAGAACACTGCCACGTTCGGCGCAAAACAAATTGTTTCTTTGGACAGATTCTCTGAATAGCATCAGTCCAAGCGGTACAAGGCACGCCATCGATTGATTTTCTTCACGTGTTGAAAAGTGGTTGTCATCAGGGTGATCCGAGGCTCAATCTCCCTCTGCGAAGATCATGATTCTGCCTTGCGCTGCCGCCTTCTTGTTTTTCAGTGCCAAGACAATTCTTGACAGAGTTGTTGCGGACCTGTATGCTCTGGACTCGACATGGAGTGTCGTCGGATACGCGTACGCAATGAAACCGCGGTGTGGCCAAGTCAAGATTGTCTTGGCAGCAACTCTCCACCGTGATCGGAATACTATCTACAAGCAATGGTGAAAGACGCTATTGAACTCTTGTTGAGCCCATTGGAGAACCCAAAAGCTCGATATGACGGCAATGCCAAGAAAAATGGACAACCTTCGGCTCAAAAGTTGATCGGGTCATCGGCGTGAAGGCCAAGAGAAACCAAAATGCCAAGAAATCGCGATGTGACAGACAGCGGCGATTGTTCATGTGAGGAAGGGCAAAGCCTTTTGTTGGTTAGTCTTGCTCAGTTGCGGGGAAATCAAACATTTACCGTAATGTAAATTTAGATAGATAGGGGTCTTGGCAAAACTGGGGCGGTCACCTTGGCTCCCAAGGCGAAATGCTTGAGAGCAAGGGCCCCTTGGCCATAGCTGTCAGTCTTGCGCCACGTTTTTATAACCTCACCCCGGCTCGATTGCTGAAGACCAAAGATGAATTATAAAGTTTGAACCTCGTTGCAGTCGGTTCCGACGGAGCGGACATCACGTCCGGGCGGGTGCCATTTGATGCCCGAAAACGCACACCCCTCTAGCCTCATCCCGCCAGGATGGTTCATCTCCATTAACGGGGGGCCTGACCACACGAGCTACCGGAGGTACTTATTGAAGAATCTCACAGTATGAAGTTACTGGATTTCTTGGCGGTCCAAGAATGCAACATCATGATGGGGTTCACTCCTTGAGCAGTTTCATATTTCGAAGCTTAACGGGCCGTTCCGAATGTCCTCACTGTGCCGCTATTAATATCCAGACAGTAGTGATTGGGAAAGTGGACGCGGTGCATTCCCAGGCGACAGTAATGCGGCAGCCTTGCCATTTCGTCATGCACCTACCAAGAGCAATCAATGATGGACGAGAGCACAGGGAAGTTTCTTAGGTTCATCCTTGATACAGTGGGCGCCATTGGAGAGCTCTGACGCAGAAATGAAGCAGTGATCTCGGAAAGCAGCTCTTGGCAGCTTGATCTTATCTGCATTTCTATGAGATCGACCCAGTTACCCAAGTGCCTAGAGGTCAGAGCTTCGAGGTCTCAAGCGCAGAAGGAGCCACTTGACGCAGAATGATCAGCTGCCAATCATGTGAAGCAATACCCGCATCACTTTCGGCATGTTGCGACTGCAGTGCTCTTTGGTATGCCAAACAGAACTGTCCCAGTCACCAGCATGTAGTCTGGCATCTGTTGCCTCTAGACAAGTCTTGTGGAGTCGAGTACATGGGCGCCAAGCCGGGGATGTTCGGACGCCGGACTATGATGCATCAGCCGGACAGAGTTCACTATCCCATGTTATTCCACAGAAAAAATGCGATGGGGAGTGCTTCCGGACGGTCTAGAATCTCATCTCATGTTTGAACCACAATTAAAAAGGAACATGGAGGATTGCATCTCACTTCAGACGCAGTAGAGATCTCTGGACATGTTGCTTATATGCGTTGTGGGACACGGAACTGTAAAACAGCGAGTTGAAGGGGACTTTATCGACGACGATAGCCCAGGTGAATTCCATTTGAAATTGTTAGCCTTCATTATGACCGTCGCTCGGAAGATGTTTCGATCAAACAGTTCTAACTCTTAAGAAACAAAGTCAGAAACAGAAAACATTCTGACAATACTTGGCCAACCCTTTGCGAAACTTTGCCAACTCATGATACCTACTCAATCTATTCCAAGCCATCATTCGAAAAACTCTATGATGTTAGCAACACGTATTTTCGAATTCTGAAATATCTGTACAGGTAAAGGGGCCAAGTCGCTCTGCTGACGAGGTCTCTTATTTCCGCAGGTAATAGCTCATTCCATATTTCTGCGAGAAACCGTCTTTCTCATTGCCTCTCTTAAGTCCAGCAAGTATCCTTGAATTTGGGTTTGAATGCCTGACTTTGAGATGATGTACTTTTCTGGTATTATTGATGATTCGAGAGGGGTGAAAATAGTTGAAAGCCATCTAGACAACGAACTTTAGGAAGCTATCGAAGATATACATGCGGCCTTCTTGCTGTTGAAGCTCCATGTCTTCTCCCATAACATACTCTATGATTCGGAACCGATATCGACCTGTGATGAGCAGGCCCCTGTAGTAGAGCAGTTGCACCACCGTCAGCTAAGAAGTGGTTAGGCTGAAGTTGGAGAAGGTGTGGAACAGACCCGCAGCCACCATGAAGAACCCAAAGAGGTAGATTTAATCAGCAAAACAGGTGATGATGATCATCCGCACCCTGTGTCTTTCTTCGTCTCAGCACCCGCGTGAGCTACCATCTTTGCTACCGTGTCAAGTCAAACTGATTGTGTTGTAGATCGGAATAAGCATCCATACCGATAGCTTGCTATTAGAAAGCAATGTCTTTCGTGTGTCAAAAGTAAGTCAACTGCTTGAATTGTGTTACTGCCGCGCCCACAAGTTTCTATTGATTCAAGTGTGAGCTTTTCCAACAACGCATCACTGTTCCTCCTCAAAGCCAGCGTAATACGTGCAAAATTTGCAAATGAGAATTGAGCTCTATCTTTGTCGCCCACAGCAAATCGTCGGCATCCTCAGCCTTTGGCACCGAAGTCCAGGCTGAGGACTTTAGCTTCGCTAATCATTTGTCAAGCCCTTTTCATGCCCGCACGCATAGCCACCACCGCTTGCGAAAGTCATGGTTCATTTAGTCCACTGCCATGGCTTTTCAGCCAGGCCACATCAAAACGCTGATGCCTCTAGCGTCAGGTGAGTAGGGTAACAGGTGTCTGTGCATCGGATATAGGAGTTGTGGAGTAAATTCCATTAACCTACACCATCCGGTGTTAGGTGGGGTTAAGATTAAGGTGGCGAAGCTTCACTCTCCTTAACTGAAATAATCAGGCTGTCACCGTGTCTGATTGGTCAAAGGGGACAATAGAAATCCTCCCCTCCCCCTTCTGGGTGCGGCGCTACATCCCAGTTCTTTGGGTGGAGGTGACTCGTTTTCGGATTCATCAATCATTGGTCGGCGGCTTGCTCGGCGACTCAGTTTCTCTCGGCCGGCGATGGACCGGGGATTTCACGCATGAGGAGAGACCGCTCCGTGCCCATGGCGCTTCTTCTGCCCACGGATTCCACGGGCGGCACAGAACCAGCACCAACAAATCTGCCAAGAGCCTGCCGCAGCCCGATGCTTCCCTGTCACTTTCCAATTGCTCACCTGTGCAGGCCTGTCCCAATCCGAGACTCAACGGCGAAAACGTAGAACTCTAATGATGCAACTCTGGGCAAGAGGGAACTTTGAAATTGGGTGGAAGATCCGGCGACGCAAGACTGAGGCTTAGATGTTACTCATTAGGCTGAGCCTGGCCTTGGCAACGATAATCGGAAGGCGATTGACGACACACGTTTAACGTTGGTATCGTCGAGACGCGAGTGACAAAAGCTTTCTACCAGATACACAACCTTCAACGGAATGTCTTGGCGGTTTGCCGCTATGCTTTCCCGTCCGTCCAGTCCCTTCGACTGTCTGTTCCCACTCAGAGTCCGTTCTTTTTCTTCGTCCCATTTCCTCCACATCAGTCGTAGAGTGTATCCAATCAGTACGACGTTTCACTGGTTCTATATTCAGCCTGCCCATGCAAGGCTCTTAATGCGTCTTGAAGCCACGCTGGAAGCAACCGGATGATGGGGGGTTACCACCCCACACTGACGCACGCACACACAAGGCTTTGCCCCTACCGACTGCTAACACCGCTCATTCCGCGAGCCATCTGCCTGCCTCCTAAACACTCAATAGTCACGGGCGTCGGTCAGGGGTAGGGCTCTCCGCCCGTACGACGGAGAGGAGGAATGGTCTTGGCGCGATTCAGTTCCGCGGCGCTGACACCGTCACCCCTAAACACCAAGATACCAAGGAACCTAGTAAGCTTCACTTCTCCAATTTTCTTCCCTACCCTCCCCTCAGTCTTTCATCTGCCCTCTACCTTGTCATCTTTAACACAATTCCGCAACCCCGTCTGGCGGGGTTGAATTAGATTGCTGACGTTAAAGTGTTTTCACGGCAGACTCAAGTCTTGGCGTTCCCGCAGAGTTCTTACCATACCTACATAGCAGTGTGCCCTGTTGTCCGTTGTCAATCAGAAGATGCATCAGTACCGCGCTACTTGTGCCCAATTGTATCCCTCCCAGATCGGACGAAGCCTGGGCGTACCCGTTGACTTCCACATTTGTCTTAGGCACATTCGGCAGGGAAGGGAGAACAACTTTCGACAAGGCTTAGCATAAGAATAACCTCTCACAACTTGAACGCAGATCACTGAATATAATGTTTGCCGGTCTGGTAGTATAAACAGAGGGACACACTTCCGATCTACAATATTTCATCCCCACCAGCTCGTCCTTACATACTGGACCTTGTTCTCCGAATCTCGTCATCGTCCTCGTTATCGGGTGATTGTACTGTTTTCTGAATGTGCCTATTGGGCCATTGAATTTCGCAAAAGTCACGACTTCACCATGAAGCGCCTGGGGTATAGAAAATCTCGCAACGGATGCTTACGTTGCAAGGAGAGAAGAGTCAAAGTATGTCACAACGATGCAGTTAATCCCCAAGGGACTGTGATTGAACGTCCCAAACTGGTGTATTCGGCCGAGACTGACATTTGCCTTCCTACGGCAGTGTGATGAAAACAAGCCCTGTAGTGCTTGTGTACGTCACGGGCTGCCATGCAGTCTGGAGAACGCGGGAGCGCCAACGGGTGTTCCGTCGCAGATGACGGCTCGGCAGCCGCCAGGGAGTCTTGGGCAGCGTACCAAGCGATCGGGCTCGCGGGTAAGCTTCCCACTTTCTCGTCTACCTTTGATGTTGAGCTAGGCCTCGTTTTCGGAAACTGACGAGACGCGGGGTTGATAGGGCTCGGCATCGGCACTGAGGCGACGGCCAAGCGCGCACTCGTCAATATCTTTGTCGCCACAGTCAGCCGCCGGTTCACTTGGCGGACACCAGAGCGCGTCTAGCCCCGGAGGCCAGACTTCCCCTTCATCACAGTCGGATCCTTTCCCCTACTTCTCGAGATTCCTGACCGATCTCAACAAGACAGAGACGGCCAGTGGCTGGATTTCTGATCTTGAGCTCATGCACCACTACACTTCTGTGTCGTATCGAACATTCTCGCATTCTTCCGTCGCCCAGAAGGCCCTACAGTACGACGTTCCTCGAGAAGCACTCTCCTATCCTTTTCTCCTCCACCAAATCCTTGCCTTTTCGGCCTACCACCTGGCATATCTCCAGCCCGACTGCCGCCATGCCTACCTCATGCAAGCTGCCCAGCACCAGAACGATGCCATCAACGGCATGCGAGGGACCCTACTGGGAACGATCTCGCCGACAAACTGCCACGCCCTTTTCGCTTCCTCAATCTTCCTCACTCTGAGCGCCTTTGCTACCTACCCCAGCTACGAAAAATACAACCCTTCTTTTTCTCCTATCGACAGCATACTCGACATCTTTACACTGACAGACGGCATGAGCGTGATTCTACGCGCGTCAGACGATGATCTACGCAAGGGCCCGCTCCGCGAAATCTTCATCCGCGGCGCCGGCGACACCACGCCATCGACGGTGGAGGCAACGCTCCAGCCCTTGTTCGACCGGCTCCCTCGCCTGAGCACACAATTGGCCGAGATTGGACTGGTCGAGCACGAAGGGAAATACACAATTACCAACTCTATCATAGCCTTGAGCGAATGTATCGCCAAGGTCTCCACCGTCAACGCCATGTCGGCGCCTGTGGAGTTCCGTGCAGTGTTCTTGTGGCCAATCTTGATGTCTACCGACTATCTTGATCTGCTTCGACGGCGTCAACCGGCGGCCTTGGTGGTACTGGCGCATTATTGTGTCATTATCCACATGGCCGAGCCTTTCTGCTGGTTCTTGAACGGTTGGACCAGGTCTCTCATGTCAGTCATTTCAGAGCAACTAGCCGGGACGCCCTGGGCGGAGCTAGTCATGTGGCCCATAGAGGTCATTGGAGCTGGTGGCTATGAAGTTCAACTGGATCGTATGGTCCACGCCATGCCTACTGTTCTGTAGTCTTGCTCTCTGCTACAATTTGATTTACTTGGTTTCGGGAAAGTTGCTAGCGAGGTTACAAGGCGTCCCACTTCAGGAACATCATTATTACAACAACAATAACAACAACAACAATAGTGCTTTTGTTAAGCTGGAATGGGATATCCGGAGGAATTGGGAGTCACAGGGCAAGATACATAATACAAACGGCCGGACCTGGCGGAAGGCTAGGGAGTACGACGGGGTTTTTCTTTCTTTATTTTTTATTTTTTTATTTTATTTTTGGGGTCCAAGACTTTCGTGGGCTTAGAAATTGGAGAACCGGGATCTCAGGAAAGTTAGTAAAATCTTGCTGAACGCATGGAAAGACCAAGGTTTACGCATACAACCCTATCATTATGATGTCCACAGATAGTGGGTACGTAGAAACTTTGAGATCTGATCGGGCCGTATATTCCGAGCAATAACTTTAGCGTTGCTTGACGTCTTTCCTATGTGAGTAAACACACGATAACGATTAGTAACCGTCGTTGTTTGGCCTGTTTCCATTGACAACTTGTCTGTCTTTAATAAAGCTCTATAGTGTGTCTTGGGTTATTCTGCTGATATTTTTAATAAAAAAAACAAAGTGATGAGATTACAACGGCACTCTAAGAGCTCGTTCGATCTTTGGGGGTTCTTCTGGACGGCTTTGCCGCTTTCTTTTTCTCGAAATACAGTTTTATTCCTACTAGTCATTCAATTCGTTCATAGCCCTCTCAACTTTCTCGGCCTTTTCTCATCAAACATCAGGATCCTAAGACCAGAAAAGTCAACTCCCCAGCCGCTCCCTGGACGTAACCTATACGAGGCTTCCGCTTCCACATACCCCTGACTTCGTCAATGCCAAGCCCGGCTGCGGCAGTAACAGCAAAAACACCGGAGGCCATCCATAGTAAGTCTTGTCCGTCCTTTCCAGGCTTCTTGTCCTGACGAAGACTGAATTGATGGTTCAGCGCAGGAATGAACGTCCTTTGCGAGACGAGGTTGGTGTTGGGATCCGGCCTCAGCACCCACGCCCCTTTGTCAACGTCTCTACTCAAGCCCTCTCCCTGAACGACTAAATCGGCTATACCGCTCGCGCCCGCCTCGGATATAACCAGACAGTTGTCATCGCTCTCAGTGAAATATTTTCCATCCATCTCTTGAGTGTCTTTCCTCAAGAGGAAGTTACCTTTCGAGGTATGAGAGTTGATCGCAAATCCTCCATCCAAGAGCTGTGCACTCTCGACCCATCCCGGCAAATCGTTGGGGTCCCATATGACTCTGTGAACACGCGCATGCCATCCAGGAAACTCCTCCATGATGGGAACCAAAGCTGTTTCAACCCGTAAGTTAAGCCATCTCCACGGCTTCCAAACGCTAACTAACGCCGGCACGTTGCAGACTCCTTCCGAACCTCGAACCTCCACCATCTCGACCCTTACATCCTTCGGCTCGCACCTCACGTTCCAACTCTCGGCCCCGTCGACGCTGGCAACCAAGGTGCTGTCAGGTGCCATCTGTGAGAGCAGGGACCCAGTCGGGACACTGAACGCAAACGCGGACGAGTATGCAAACTTGCCATACTTGGCCTCCCGTGCCTTAAAGTTCTTCCTTGTCATCTGGCCCGACGAGAGAAGGAAGTGGTGTACCGGAGTATTGCAAAGAACCTGCCTTGACGGCCAAATCACCTTGACTGACTCTAACGCGTCGCCGCCCTCTGCCCTCGGGGTTGGCAAGGGGGAACATCCACCATCCATAGGATGAGGTAACTCCTCACTTGTCCAAAAGGAATGGCCTTCCGGTAAGCCCAGAACAATAAAACTCTTCAGGCACCAATACACGGACTGTGGCGAATTGTAGTCCTCGCTGAGATACATGTTGGGGTATGTAAATCCGATGTTCAGTGTCCCGTCAGTGTTAAACATGTCAGGATGCCTCGTCCACCACCGGAGATGCCGGAGCAGAAGCCCCTTGACCGTTCCAGCGTGGTTGACAGGAGGTAGCAGATCGACACCTGCCGTCGCCGCCGCGGCCCAGAACGCTGCGAACGCGAATCGATACGTCAAGCTCCTACCGAATGGTATGGCAGCACCTGGTCTTTGTTAGCAAGAATTCTGAGCCAATCCATCGAGATACATGCCGTTTGTATCAAAGTACCTCCAAAAGGTCGACGCAAACTCCCTCGCCTGCTGTTTGTACCTAGCAACCCTCTCCTTATCCCCCACAGCGAACCGCACATACAACAACTGCGCGAATTGAATGGAGAAGCTCCCTGAATAGTAGTCTGCCTGCTTCCTTTCATCGCACCAGAGCCCGTCACTTGTCCATCCCTCCCCCAGATAGAACGAGTCCAAAAGCCGGAGATCTCGGTCCATGGTCTCCCTCACATCTTCCATCGCTACCCCGAGAGCCTTGACCAAAGCCAAATTCACAAGCACGCGGAACCAAAGCCAATTACTCAGTGGCATCGTCCTTCTGTTAATCTGTCCCAGCCACTCCTTCAACCTGCTCTTCGCCTGCCCATCACAGCGCGACAGAAACTTCTCCGGCGCAACGAGCAACGTAAACGCAATGGATTCCATCTCCACCATCCTCTGATCAATATCCTCAACATCTCCCCAGTACTCTCCGGAGCCCGGATCCGTCCCTGCCACGACCCCTCGCGTCCATGAACCCAGATCCAGATCAGCAACCCCGCCATCCTCGTTGAAAAGATCCGCAACGACCCACAGCGGGCGCGCGAAGCCCTCGAGCTGCGCGGCGACCTCATCGAAGCCGGCAGCCGTGTTGGTCGCCAGCTTGATGCGTGCGCTCGCGGGAGACTTGTACTGTTCCAACGGACGGAGGAACGCCGTCGCTGCCCGTAGCAGATCGGCCCGGCAGCGGAAGGGGTTGTCTGAGAAGCCAGGTAGGGGAGGCATTGTGAGGCGTCCAATTCAAATCGAGGTCGTTTTTTGACCAAAAGGAAAAAGATTTCATTAGTCTAATGAGAACTTTAGTGGTGGTTGGAGCATGAGGTTGTGGTTCTTTCGTCCATTTGCCTCCCCTTACCAGTGTAGAAGACGCGGACGAAAGGCATCGGACTGCGGGGTATCTCGAATGCCTCAGCTCGCGTAAATGATGCGCCGAACCAATCTCACTCAACATGGCCCTAGGACCGGCCTAACCCTTCTCGATGATCCATGCACAAATTGTTTTGGTCACCGTGCTCTCTAAAGCGATCGAAGGTTACATATGATAAACCCGATTAAGCCAGACGGCCTACTCCGCATGTGTTTTTTCCTTCTTCCAAAGTCTGGGATAATACATAACTATTGCTATCGAATCGCCTTGATTTTCTTGCCCTCCTCATCTTGCCTTCTTCGATGTTGCAATGGCTGAAAGATGAGACCTTGAGAAGATTGGGTAGGACTACATTATGAATTATATTAGACCAGAGATTCGAGAAATGTAAAGAGATCTTTGACTACAAAACGAATTGATGCTTGTG
Organism: Colletotrichum incanum; assembly: GCA_001625285.1. NCBI lineage: Eukaryota > Fungi > Ascomycota > Sordariomycetes > Glomerellales > Glomerellaceae > Colletotrichum > Colletotrichum incanum. The sequence goes on from LFIW01002896.1 coordinate 79,198, forward strand.
ACTATTCTACTCATTGTTTGTTCTTGTGACTACTCATCGTCTTCATCGTCTTCGTAGGTTTCGTCGCCGTCTCCAGCCCAGTAACCCCCATGTGCAATGCTCATGTGCCTGTAAATACCATCTCGCCCAATATTTTCCCCGCAGAAGAAGCACCAGTGGGCAAAGCATCTGGGGACGGTGCAAATAATGTGATTACATCCGCCAAGCTTCTCCGTCGGCGTCCCGCAGCCAGGACAGTTTCGAACACGCATCCTGGTGGCGTCTTTGGCTTCTTTACAACCATCGCAGGACCATCTCGAGACTTCAGGGGCTCCGGCAGCACATACCCTTTCGGCGTACCTCCGGGCAAACCCGCAATCTTGACACCATCCATATATCCACTCGGCGTCTGTCACCGCCGTATTCAAGTCGCCGATATGGGATACGCCGAAGACGGAGATGGTCTTGGCAGTAGGCTGACGACGACAAAAGGGGCAGCAGAGAGCAGCAGTGTTGATCAGTCTGCCACGAGTGTTGAGACCATACCACTCCTTCAAACAGCCGCTGCAAACCTGCTGATGGCAGCCTTTTCGGCCGCATGCCCGGCGAAGATCCCTCTTTTTGACGCTAGAGAAACATAGGTTGCATACGCCGGCCTGGGTCCGTCGGGACTGCACCCATTCACGGAGGCTGTCAGTAATCTCGGTCTGGTTGTGAACCGTCTTGCCGCGAATGGTAAGCTGGAACGGCTGCTGGGACGATGGAACGATCTCGACATTGGCCGCAAGCGATTCCCGTTCAGCTTCAGGGACCTTAGAAATGGTGTGGAAAAGAGACCGTCCATTGAAGGGGTCTTCAATGGCAGAACCCTCGTTGCGAAGAAGCCACGCTTCTCCATTTTCAGTGCTCAGCCTCTTGGCAGAAGTCTCGTAGTTGATCACAGTGACCCGGTCCGTCGCACAGGCGTAACATTTGAAGTTGGAAAGATCGAGGTCCAGCGGGCGATACATTTCCGGCCAGATGATGCGGTTCAAGCATTGAGAGCATTCAATGCAAGGAGCAATCTTGTTTTTAGTTGTAGGCGAATTCTCGTGTCGACAGTAATAGCACTTTGCCCGAACATTAAGTGCATCTGGGTTGTAAACGACATACTGAGCACGACATGTTGGAGTCAAGCATTCGACCCAAGTAGCTTCGGTTTTCTCTGTGTCTTCGTAAGTCACGTTATTGTGGAGACGACGGTCTTCGTCTCCCACTGGCTGGCAAATGATACATTTACACTTGTAATCTTGCGGGCAGAGACCGCAGATGCCGTCCTTGCCCATGACAGTGACCGAACGTGGAAACTTGCAGCCCTTGCAGATAACAATAGGGCCAATGGCAACCTTTGACTTGTCAGGGCACCAACCAACCTTAGCTTGGAGGGCGATGTTCAGGTTCAGCTCAAGTAGCTTGTAGTCGACAAGAGTCTTGAATAGGCGACCATCTCCGTCTAGCAGAATTCGAGCATTCGGATCTGGACGTTGTGTCACACCTTCATCCACTCGTCGTTCAAAGTCCTTATCGGCGTCGAGCAGGAGCGAGAGGCAGTTGGCATTCCAGGTCTCGGGGATGTCCAGGGTATTCCATTTGTTCGTGAAGCAGAGAAGCTCTCGGTCGGCGGCATCTCTGAGTGGCTGAATGCCCATCCGGAGAGCAAGTGCAGCGAGGAGTGCGGCTGGGCGAGCTGCCAACATTGTACCAGGAAGTACAAGGTGAAGCAGGACCTTCCAGAATTTGCGCTGGTGCTCAGAAGTCGCAAGCGCCATTGGAAGTCGTGGTACTTGGTCAGCCACTTTAATGTGAGCAGGCAAGTCGGCCTCCGAGTTGACATAGGTTAGGCGCGTAAGAACTTTACCAAGACGTCGAAGAACGCGGTAGTCGCAGGAGCGGCCGATTTCCAGAAGCTCGTCTCGGGTGAATGCTGTAGTGACAGTCCCATTAGCACTCTCCTCATCCTCGTCGCCGTCGCCGTCTCCCCTTTCTTTCTCGGGGTCCCCTTTTCCGTCCTTGGCCCGGTTGCCTGTGGCATGAAAGGACTCGGTGGGGTCCAAGTATACGCAGGGGAATCTCTGGGTTTCGGGTACCTTCCCGATGACCTCTAGGATCTCGGCAGCGTAATCGTAGGATTCTTCGAGCCAAGTCTTCATTCTGGCCTTCTTGTCAGAATTCGGGATACGATCGACGCAATAGCCAAAAGACTGTATGAGCTCATCCCGGGCTGCATTGTCCCGATCGTTACAAACTGCTCGCCAGAGGCTGCCGAAGACAGGATTGACGGCGATGACAGTAACATCAGCTTCAATGAGAGACTTCAACTGATCAGCCACGAAAGTACGGTACGTTTGGTCGATCTGATATCGCTTCGAGAAGTCTAAGATGGGCGTTTGCCGAGCTTCGATGAAGTTGGTCAGCTCGTCGAGAGTAGAGTGCGTAGCTGTGATGTTATCCTCAACGGGATAATTATTGTGGCGTTCGACCGGGAAGAAGATCTGAGCAGCTTTGTCTTCCTCGTTTTCGATATTCTCCGCCATCTGCGTATCTCGGTACTGGCAAACACGGGCGAAGCGACGCTGGCCAGAGGCGGAGGCGCCCTGCTTTCCGACACCCATCCAGGTGAGAAGGATGCTAGCAGTCAGCTGTGAGATGGCGTCCGCTGTTAGGACTTCGGAGTGGGCATTATCCAGCTTGAAGCAGGTACCGCCTGTCATATAGGCAAGATATGTGAAAGGAGCGACGGTATCGGCGATAGCGCCCTGGACAACAGGAAAGACCTTAGCCTTCTTCTCGCTCTCCCGAAGGGTCTTGGCTCCCGATACCCAGTCTAGGAAAAGCTTCCCACACCCACCAAAAGTGTCTGGTTTGGAGAGGTGGTCAATCTCCTTAGGTCTGTTCGTGGACTGTGTACCCGGGAGGTGGGGAGGAGCATCGGCGTAGAGAACGACGATGGTGGTAGCCTCTGGGCGCATCACGCTGTAAGCTAGGGCGAGGCCAGACTTTGCAGCCTCGGGCCAGTCGAGGCCTCTCCAGCCAGAGTCTGCTTGAATCCTCCCGGCCATGTCCAGTAGGCTCTTCTGCGTGATGGAATTGGCGTTGGTTTCGCGAGCAGAAGTTTCGTGCCAGCCGGACCATTCTGTCAGATTGTTTGAGGAGTAGTCCCGGTAAGCCATAACTCCTATGCGTGAAAAGGAGTCTGTAAGAGATGATATGCGAATGATCTCTGTGAGCGATTGATTGAGGGCCTGGAGGTAACTGCGCATCGACGCAGTGGCGTCCGTCAGGAACAACAGATCGTAGACTTCGTTGGAAGCCATGATGAGTGATTTTTGGGTCTTATCTGTCTTTTTCGCATGGATGCTCTGTAGATATGTGGAGGACAGATAGGAGAAGTGATGCCCATACGTCAAACCCCAGAGAAAGCCTGAAAAGAGCAATGACTGTTGAATGTGAAAAAGACGGAAGAAGGCAACCTAGAAGCTGAAAAGATGGCGCTTATTTATATACAACCGACAGAGGAAAACGAGGCCAATTGGGGTTGTTGACTCACGCCGTCAGACCGCGGCTATCATTAGTCTGCGTCACTCGCCGTATCAAAGGGATCGAACCCGAATCCTATCAATTAAGCCAATACTCACATTCCCTTAAAACATCCCACAACAAGACTTTTGGCTAAACATCTGAAATGGACCAAATTTACAGTGAACTGTCGTAACTCCGATGTGATGCTCGGAAAACATGACAGGAATACGCAATTATGGCCGCTTCGAACCGTTACAGGCTGCTTCCATAAGAAGCAAGGTGGGCTTATCGAGGCTGCTAACGCAATGTTAGTACTGTCAGGGGAACGCCGCAGCTACCAGACCACATCGTTGGAAGGAATATCGTTCGTCAATCCCATAGATTGATGTCACTGTTTTGACATTAATCATTGAGTTGGCATTCAAGAAATTGGCTCGAATCACAAACTGCCAAAGTATAATCATCGAACTCAATGGACTTTTCGACACTCGCATCCTTGAAAGAAAGTCTGGTTTGCTTGCTGTTTAGTTAGTGGGATTTTAGCTAGGATATCTTCGAATATACATCAGGTATACTGAGGTGAACTTCAAAGCGATCTGAGGTACATGCAGCCTGTAGTGAATCAGGTGCAAACCCACCCCGTATGTCCTGTAGTGCCACAGAGCTTCGCTCGCCTCACCTGGAAAAGGTAGCTTTGATCACCTGGATTCTATTGTTGTTGGTGAAAGATATGACGAGCGTCTTCCCAGACTCATCGAGGTACGGATGAGCAACCCCAGCGTAGACTAGTCCCCCGTTTATGGGCTTTGCCTCGAAGATCTTGACGTCCGGCGTCCAGGGCCCCTCGGGACTAGGGGCCGTCCGCAGAAAGACTGAACCACCACCAATACCTAGTAGAAAGTTGGCTTCACGAAGACCAAAGCAGGGAAATAAAGACCCCTAACAATGACTTACCCAGGTGGACGAAAATGTAGCACTGGTAAAACTCATTCCAAACAACCTGCCCCTGCCCCGTGCCCCACACGGCAGCTGTCTCGGCCGTGAAGGTCGTCAACCGCTCCGTCCTCCATCTCCGCTGCCGACCCCACCAGTACTCGTACCTCGACAGGTCAAATGCCTCGCGCGCCTTGACGCGCACCATGTAGACGTAGTTGCTCTGAAGCCAGTCGCTGCGGGCGACGGTCGTTGGCGGGCCGCCCCAGGCGTATATGTAGTCGGACCGCGGGTCGCGGAACGCTGCGATGTCCCCGTATCGCGGGTTGACGTCGACGGGCCACCAGTAGCCCTTTTCACCGTAGCGTTTGGTTACCGTGGGCGTGCCGTTGATAACTTCTACCTTGGCGATACCAGCGCCGATGAGACCTGCTGCATTCCGATTCTGGATGTTTGTGAGTATGCAGCGAAGAGCCAGGGAAATGGTGGCATTTTGAGGTAGACTTACAACCAAGTAAAAGACGGCCCCAGTTCCGGTAGCGGCATTGATCTCAACCAAGCTGGTCCCGCCGAAGCCGGTATCGAACCTCTCTCCCCAGGAGGTATTGAACGGGATAAACTGTTTCTGCCGCTGATTATCACCCAGGTTCAAATCGTGCACTAGTAGCGGATCACCCGTCATCGCCGACACAGCATCGCGGACCATGCCGTGGAAGCCAGGCGTGTCCTTGTCGGGATCTGTCACACCCGCATCGCACCAGAGTACATCGCCCCAGACGGCGTACCATTTCCCCGCAATGGCGCCCGTGAAGCCCAGGTCGCGGTGCGAGCAGCTGTTATCGGCCTTTTGGAGGCCCAGGTACCCGACTTTGGGTTTGACGATGGGGTTTGTTCCGACGGCCGTGGTACTGTCCATTCTTGGAGCGATGGAGTGTGCGCTGGCGAAGTTGCTTGTGCTTGTGGTGGCTAATAGAGCGGCCAGCGCGAGGGGTAGGAGACGCGGGGTGGTGGGGAGCATTGCGGCGTCGATCTCTCGATACTTGGGGTTGCAGCCTCGGCGCGGATGAGTATGAGTGCTTGTGACTGGGGTGAACGAGCTCGGCGAGGCCCGGCGTGGATCTTGGCCGAGAAATGACACACCGTAGTTGACCAGTATTGAACCAAAAGAGAGTTGATATAGAATTGAGTCCCTGTTGAGGTGAGTAACTGTGATCTAAGACACGATCAAACGAATGAGAAAAGACACGCAAGCGCCTGGAGTTTCTATAAGTAAGACTGCTCCTAGATTGTCATGACCTTGCTATCATCCTATTATCAAATTTCCCATTCTCATACAGGAATTGGGCGATGGAAGAAGTGCTCAGGATCACATGGCAGTTCAGATCGAGTCGCGGACGGTCTACAAATGCACAACGCCGGACGCGCGCCACGGCGCCGTGCGGGGCCGAAGAAAACACTGATTTGAGCAGAGCTTTGTTGACTTTCCATGAACCAGAGGGCTGAGTGACGCATCGCGAAGGGTCGACCGCGAATGTGGCGCTTTGATTATGGAACAAAGTCGTTGTGGTAGTAAATTTGGTTGCCTAGAGGAAATCGCATAGCTGCTCACGCTTTGGTATTGTCCGAGTTGGAATACCTCCTCCTCCGTCTCATCCGTTGATCACATTGCGTGCCAGCCGACCGTGGGGCTTACAATAGTTCGTGATGAGCCGCACGATGGCATCTAGAAAAAAGCTAAGCCTTGAGGGATCTCCCTGCCTAGATGGAGAAATAAGCATTTTCCCGACCCGTCACAGATTGTCGTGAGATAATGATGTGTAAGAATTTTAGGATGAGAGCCTCGCATTGGGCCTGTATTGGTCAATTGGTGGGCAGATTCAGCTCGGCGATCCACAATCATACTGCACGGAAACACGCTGTCTGAGCCTCCATCAGTATTCAGGCGGAGTTCTTGACTCCACGGAGAATACGAACTCGATCCCTATGCGATTAGAGCTAACGAGCTATTTAGCTATTTACTGTTCCTTCAGTACTTTGACGGCATTAGCAGTGTGAATACATGTCGAACTTCGGCACCCAGGCCACAGCCAACTTTGCGTCTCCTTGGGCTGCTAAGAGTCGTCTGGCAATCCTTCGTTCGCAGGAAACAGCTGTCAATACTCTTTACCCGGCAAGCACAGATCTACATCATAGATAAGAGAAACAAACCTCATGTTTGATGAAAAATTCTGACCTAGCCGCTCAGATGAGATGTTTCTACGTCACCCACGTGGCCCGGCTCGCCTTCTCCAACTCCCCCAAAAACCTTCAGGGGCCTTGAAATGAACTCCCAGGCACATGCTCGCCCCTAACCCGCCGATTGGCCAACCTCGCCTCAGGCTTACCAAGTCAGGAAGCTCGAGGTGCGGAGCAAAGCAGGCAACGGGCATCCGGCAGTGGGGAAGCTCCATGGCGCTCATACCGTCTGTTTAACGGCTTGTCAACTCTCCCTTACTTTCTCGGTCTCATTCAATGGTCTCCCCCTCCGGTGACAATCTAAGACATCCTAAAGAGTTTCTTTCAGTCTCCAATATAACCCCTACCCACCGTTGCGTCAATCATTTCCACCCCACGTGCCCCGACTTGGCCCAGCTGGCTGGCACCAACCAACCCCGGGCCCCGTGCCGATAACCTCCGTCATCGAGCAACCCACGCGGAGCTGTCGGTCTACATCAAGGGACATGGATGCAACCCCTCCTTGTACATAAACATGTCCTCGCCCAGAGCCTCGATCACTCTGTACCTCTTCGTCCTGTGCGCGTTCTCACTAGTCTATCTCGTCCCACCTTACCTCGCAATGGCACCAATGTCCAACCTCGGCCTCAAGGCCGCCCTCCGTAGGCCTTTCTTCCTCTCACACCAGCTATCCTTGCTAATTTCGGGACCTAACTCGTACATCAGTCCTCCTTCCCTTTGCCAACGCTGCCTCGTGCACCAATGGAACCCACACCCGCAACGGACTGACCTGGTCCCCGCGCGTCGTCCGCATGAACCAGGTCCAAGTCATCGGCACCCACAACTCGTACCACCGCGAGGCGCCGCTCGCTGAGCACCCGACCCAGGCCACCATCCTCCCCAACGTCCAGAACTACTACTACTCCCACCCGGGCCTCGAAATCCAGGCGACCTACCAGTCCATCCGCAACTTCGAGCTCGACATCTTCGCCGACCCGGAGGGCGGCCACTACGCCACCCCCCTGATCCGCAAGCTCGCCAACCTCTCCACAACCCCAGACCCGGACCTCCTGGCCCCGGGCATCAAGGTTCTCCACGTCGCCGACGCGGACTACCACACCACCTGCAAGACCCTGATCGGGTGCCTGGGTATCGTCAAGAAATGGAGCGAGGAGCACCCGGACCACGTCCCGATCCCCTTCATGATCGAGTTTAAGACCTCCGAGGCGGCCATCGCGGCGGCGGGCGGCGCGTCGCAGATCCCATGGAACGACACCGCCCTCCTCAAGGGCCTCGACGACGAGATCCGCAGCGTGTTCAAGCCGGAGGAGCTCATCACCCCCGACGACATCCGCCGCGGGAACCTGACGCTGGAGCAGTCCGTCCTGCAGTACGGCTGGCCCGACCTCGAGAGCGCGAGGGGGAGGGTCCTGTTCCTCATGGACAACGGCCCCGTGCACCCCGTCCGCGACGCCTACACGGACGGACGGCCGAACCTCGAGGGCCGGGTTCTCTTCACCAACTCTGCGCCCGGAAACTCCGACTGCGCATTTCAAAAGGTGGGTCCTGCGACCCTCGTTCCCCCCCCCCCCCCCCCCCCCCCCCCTTTTCTTTTTTCCTTCACCCAAGAATCAATAGCTCCTCGGACGCGCAAACTGACAGGGACAGCTCAACGACCCCACGGGCACCGAACAGGCCAACATCCAGGCCCAGGTCAAGGCGGGCTACTGGGTCCGCACCCGTGCCGACGTGCCCCTCGACACGCTCCTGTCCAACGACACAACGGGCATGCGCGAAGCCGCCTTCTCGAGCGGCGCCCAAATCGTGTCCACCGACTTCCAGGCCTACGGCATGAGCACCCGCTGGGACGTCGACTACGCCGTGCGCTTCGAGGGGGGTGCCGCCGTGCGGTGTAACCCTGTCAACGGTCTCGAGGGGTGTGTGGATGCGGAGCTGGAGCCTGTTGAGTATGTTCGGAATTAGAGGTCCACCTGGATGAGCGTATAGCGGCACGCGTACTCGGATCTCCTACATAGTAATGATAATGAAGTAATGAGAAGAGGCTTCTTCCAAAGTAGGGGGTCCTTGTCGTTGCAGTGAGCCTGGTCGTCGACGGGCTCAAGTTTTGACCGGATACAAAGCAATGAGAAACAGCGATGCAGTACACAACAATCATAAGAGCTGGTGGCTTTCACACCTTCAGTTCATGGAAAGCGAATCGAATATCAAGAAAGGTGTGTTTCGGTCGTATATTTTGATGTGCAAATATCGTTCCTGTACCCCTTTCCATTCCTCACCTGCGATACGTACAACAAGCTAGTAGACTTTGCGGAGGACGCCGTTCTGCCGAATACCACTTTACCAACAAAAAGTGAAAGTGAAAACGATGAAGCATAGCCTACCAGCTATAGCAGTTTTTTTTGGCCCTGATCCACTGTCGAGACAATCAGCCGTCCTGATACCGGCAAGGTCCAATGTCCAAGATGATGCGCCCCTACAAACAAATGAATCCAGACGCCAACTCAGGTAGCCAGCGAAGACCAAAATGCGAGATTGAGATCCCTCGGCCGCACGGCTGGTGATCGTCCCAAACAAACCGATTTCAACCCAATTTCTGTGCCGCGTTAGTGTGTATATCTGTCGGACCGGCAATGACGAAACTAACCTTGAACCAAAACTCCAACATTAATCGTCACCAATCGCTTCCTTGACCTTGCATTCGAAGCCTGGCGGGATAGATCCTCGCCAAGTCCGAATGCCTCACCTCTGAGACTCGGGTCAATGTCCAACTGGGTAGGCGGCGCCGCGTTCGCATGGACAGCGGACCGCGCGTCGTCGAGGTTGATATCGGATGCTGCCGTCGGCCTTACATTCACACCAAGCCACTCCCTAGCAATCTTCTCCTTAGGATCCGTCCCAGCGCTGCTCAACCCGTTGACGATGTCGGTGACGTTGTTTTGTGTGGTCGTCCCAAAGGCCCGTCCCCCGCAGGCCGTCTCGGTTGAGAAATCGGCGGGATCAATCTCGGCCGTGACGAAGTCGGCGGCGGGCGGGATGACGACCCCCCGCTGTCGCAAGACCCATTCAACCTCGTCCGGATCATAGAAGTCGCCTTCGAAGCCGGGCAAGCTCGTGCGGAGCTTCGCCATTTCCTCTTCGACCCTCAAATCTCGCATCTCCTCCGTCTCGGCGTCCCAGGGCCCCATTCCAAACACCGAATCGACTTGTTGCCGGTGAGGCGCAGCCGTGCCCTGGTTTCCCACCGGACGCCTCGGCGCGACCGCACGCGGGTACGCCGGCGCGTTCATCTCGTTCATCTCCTCAAACCACGTGCCTCCACCGCCAAGGTGCAAGAAGGGGAACTTCCAGTTGAACATGGTCTCGCGTTCGTTCGCCTTGAGACAGTTAGTAACTCGCTCCACGATACGCTCCATCGGCTCGAACAGTAGACAGAAACCGAAGGCGCTGTTGATAAGGGCCGGCGGCGGGTTCCGCATGCGCACGAGCAGGTAGGCCTTCTCGAGCGTCGACCGCTGCAGCCGCCGCCCGAACGTACGCTCCTGGTACGCGTACGAACTCGGCGCGGAGAGGATAGAGAAAAGAGTTTCGGAGAAGGGTTGGTCGGACAAATTGAGAGAGCCTGCTTGATCCAGGCTATGTTCCATAGACATACCAATTGGGAAGCTAGCATTGTCTGGCGTCGGCTCTGTCACAATCTCGTAGCCCAGGGGGGCGTGGGTGAGTGTCGAGTGTGGGGTGTGAGACTGACTGCCTGCCCACGAAGTCGTATGCACTGCCGACAACGCTCCGGAGTGAGGTGTCGAGTGCAGGGGGGCCTCGTCGTGGCTGACTATGAAGCCTCCATACATCGTCTCCGCGGGCTTGGCGGCGTCGGGTGAGCCCGACTTGTCGCTGTGCTTTTCGCGGCCGCTGGTCGGGCTGACCTCCGGCACCTCGCCCTCGTTGTCCTGGCTAGCGGGCGGGTCGCCGTCTTTCTCGGGCTCCTCGCTCGTCCTCCGCGCCAGCGAGACGAACTTTTCCGTCGTCGCCTGCAGTTGCAGTCCGAATTCGGGCGTGCTCTCGTGCATGCCCTTGCTGACGGCGAAGTCATAGAGCTTCATGAACTCCTTGCTCATTTCCTCGTTGGTTCGCCTAAGCTCATCGACCTTCTTCTCAAGCGACTGAATGGCGCTTTCTTTGCGGTTGCGATAGGCTCTCTGTGCGAGGCGGATCTGCGTACGGCGACGCTGTTCCAGTTAGATTAGTGCATGCTTTGAACATTGCAGAACATGGAATCAATGTGAGATTGCACCGCAGAAAGGGCGGTGGGTCCGGCGGTCGATTGCAAACTTACGTCTTTAGCCGTCTCATCATTCGTATCTAGACGTGGTCGACCTCGCGATCTTTTCTTCTCCTCCTCTTCAAGGTCGCCTGCCTCAGAGGACTGGGCCTTGGTCCGCTTTTTCGACCTCACCGGCTCATCGTCGGTCACTTTTCGGGACCTCCCCGAAGGCAGTCTTCTTGGTGCGTGGAACTTGGACATGCCATCGTCATACGACTCAGCATTTAGGATGGATAGCTCAGGGTTCTCCATGAATGCTATCGGGTGGCCGCCAGGAAACTGAAGAACCCCAGGATAGCGGTGATACAGGACGTTGTGGTCGCTGTTTTGATGGTAGATTGAATGGGCGGGTCCAGAAAAGTCGGACAAGGAGAAAGCGGCTGAGCACTCTTGGGGGATGCGTTCGAGATCTAGATCCCAAGATCGAATCGGGACTAGATCAGGGTTGGAGGAAAAGTTGGGGTTCTGGTGAGAGGATTCAAAGCCGCTTTCAGCGGCAGCTTGGTACTGGGTTTGCAACAGCCTAGGGTCGTGGGGGTGGCGAAGCAGGGACGTCGAGCCTGAAGATGAGGAGGAAGTAGAGGCAGGCTGGCGAGAGTCCGCGGGAGAAGGATGCGGGAACGTTTGCTGATATTGCCTTTGGCTTTGCTGATGTTCGTAAAGTTGGGGGGCGTAGCAGACTGACGCGTGCTGATCGTACTGGTCCTGATACTGGCCACCCTGATTCTGCTGCTGATGGTCCTGCCCGTAGCACGTGTGCACTTGGGCATAGGAAGGATGTAGAAATAAATCTGGGTGAGGAGCCGTGGGCACTTGAGTCGGACCGACGGTGGATGAACCACGTTCTTCTCCCTGGGATACCGACGTTGATATGGCTGGGAGAGCAAATGTCCCGATGCTGCTAGGGTATCCCTCTTGCTGCTGATCAATGAATCGATGGCGATGTGCTGAAGGTTGTTGGGTTGGTCGGCGGTTGAGAGTGGAAGCGCCGTGCCCACCTTGCCCGGGAAACCCGTGTACAAGGTGTATCTGGCGCGAGGTAGGAGGAGGCTCGTCCAAATCGTCGACCGTGTCAGACGGCGTCTCCAGGCCGCGGGGACGGGAATGATTACTCATATCTGCCGACTGTGAAATACGCGTACCGCCGACAATGGGTCCCCCCAAAACTTAAAAATGGCCGACTAACGCGTCTAACCTTGAGTGTCTCTGTACTGTATTGTTGGCCCGTGGGCAGCCCGCTGAACTCTGTTAAGGCTTGCTAGCCGCATTATTGTGCTGCACCGTTGCCTCCTGCGGAGCTAGCGACCTATCAGCCATGCATAACAAGGCACACGGCTCTATAAACGTCCGAAGCACGGAATTCCTAAATCAAGTGCAGGTAACGAGAGGGAGGTAAGATAGAGCTTACCGAGCGTGATCGAATCGAACTGACTTATCCTGACGGTAGGTTGAAGCTTATCGAGAGAACCGGGGGAATGGTGGCGTCTCGGTGGAGATGCCCGCAAGGAAGGAGAGTCTTCTATTTCAATCCAGCTCGATTAGGGATGAGACAACCCAGCTATTTGCATGACACATCGACAGTGTGGGTGTCTGAGGAACGGTCGTACACCATTTAAAGAAGATGCCCTGGGGCAACTCCCCTTGGGTGTTGACGGAATCGACCAAGAAGAAAAAGAAAGTGTTGGTTGTTCGCCCACACGAGGAATCGCCATGTCATTCTACCGCCTCCCCGACGTCGGCATGGTATGCCGGCCCTATTCCCAATCCTAGGAGTGATACCGTTGGGCAAGAAGCTCTATGCTGGCCGTCACAACCTCGTCGACGAGGGGTAGGCATGTTGGGTCCTTTGGATTAGCATTTGCAACACCAGGGGCTGTCAGAGAGAGAACAAGAGAGACATCCGTGAAGCAAGGCATGATACAGCCCAGCAACAAAGGATTGGCCCGGGAGCTTGAACGGGGGTGCGGCAAGGGGGCCATTTGGTGGGCCTTGTTTTCCTCGTGAGCGCCAGCGGACGGGAGTTGTCGCATGGGATCTGCAACTTGCAGCTGCGCGAGAGGACGGCGTCGATTCGAAGGGGTGGTTAACTCGCGAAGAAGCATCGTAGACTCGACCGCCTGAGTGGGCATAGTTGATGTGAGGATGTTGTCTTGGATGGCGCGGGCAGAATAGCTTGGTGGCAACCTTGTCCGGAACCATGTCAGTTAGGGTCCCGGCTCGCCGGTCTTCACGGTATTTTGTGAAGCTGCAAGTGATTGAAACCCGTACCCAGCTACTGGATGCGTCAATTGGGCAGGGGAACAACCGTAGGAGGACCAGCCCAGATCCAATGCAGCGATGTTAGCCAGTGAAGATGCAACCCACCTAGCAGCCTCACTCTGGGGGGGTCGCTTTTTGTCCTCGACTAGCAAAGATCGCCGCAGCATCATGCCGGAATTCCCAGCCGGAGGTTTCTGTGTTCTTGGAGGCGTCGAGAACAGAAAAAAGCAATGATGCCCTCCTGTACAGAACTAGGTAGCGAGAGCAGCGACCCTGGCCGCGTGGGGCATGGCGTTTCGACCAAGCTGCCACAGCTTGCATACTCCAGCGGAGAAAAGCACAAAACGTGGGTGTAACGTTGTTCGCGTGCATGGTGTGCAGGCAGTGGCGGATGCAGCATTCAAAGGTTGATCGGAGCCGTCTTTGAACAGGCAGCAGCCCCATGATCTTGACTCAGCTTAGAGTGTCTGCGAGATCGTGCAAGCAATTCTCTCCGGCGACGGTCCCCAGCAGTTCGACCCCCGAGGGGGTGAACCAGTTTGCCCTCACCATCTGGTTTGGTTCTCCTGGCGACATCCAAACTTTGACGAGAATCGGAACATAGACTCAGGAGGTAAGACCTGACGCGTATGTCTGTTGACAGTGAACGTGATGTTGGTGTACCGACGACAGGATGAACTGAGACGAAGGCATGAAATGCCTGCTTCTTGGCTCACCGTAGTAGAGGCTTCCAGTAGGTATTCGGTCCGTCCCCCACGTCTGTTGGACCCCTTTTTCTTTGTCTTCAAGCTAGGGACCCCTCCCACAAAAAAGCCCAAGGTAGGGCGTTGCAGGTTCATCATAATGACCACAATGTCGAGCGTGGCACCCTTTTGGGTGTCCGATCTGGATTCTGTCAAACAGCGGCGAGATCGTGTCACTAGTAATTTCGGATAGCTGGAGAGGAAACCAGCCACGCCAGCCATCCGCCTCACGTCGGTCGGGACAGCGACGATCCCAGCCGTATTGATACTCGCGCCGGTGTCACGGCAGCAGCCCATGATTGCAGACACTCGAGGTCGACGTTCGCATCGCACGCAGCTTTTGAGTCTCCGGGGCCTGGCTAAGACAACCGTTGGATCAGCGCGCATTGTTCGTGGGCCGCGAGCTTGGTAATTCATCATCACATTCGTGCCAAGACGACAATTTGTGAGCTCTGGCGACCCGTCACATGTGATGTCAAGAGGACTGGGTAGTGGAGTAAGTAGAGAATAGACCATTGTTATTGCCATCGCGTCGCAGCAAGTGATGATGGATTTTGGTCTCATGCATCTCGAGTGATGCACTGCTGCTTGTTCCAGCTACCGGGGATTGTCGTCAATCACTTGCCAAGCACGTGTCTACTCGGTGGTGCCCGCGGCAGAATGCCAGGGAGCGACACAAGAATGTCCGGAGCATGCCGTGCATCATGCATCGGGGAACCTTATTGATTATTCCAAGTCTTGCCAGCAGACCAGCGGCCGACGACCAACGGATGACCCAACATTAGAATGGGCCGGTTTAGCCGGCGTTTCCTTGGTGTTGTAACCCGTCCAGAGGGCATCGACTACGAGGGCATCGACTAAGATGGCACGACTGCTGAGCTCATGTGAGATCGAGATGATGGGAGTGATTGTTCTTTGGTGCTGAGGGCGAAGGCCGGATGATGTAAGCATCGTTTACAGGTCTAGATGTTAGGATGGAGTACAGATATTTAGCCGTAGGCAAAATGACATTTGGCCGTGTCTAACCACTTTCGTCAGCCACGCCACGCAGCCACACTTAAGCCCCCCCAAGCTCGAAAGTACTGCTGATCGCAAATACAACATCTTGTATCATAACCATTTTCTAACGTCTAACCCTAGCTTATGTATATGGCTAGAAAGGTAGGATGCAGTTAGGATTAGTGGTGAGGGTTAGCGGGGGTTATTGGGCTTGAGTGAGGAATACGGAAAACGGTTAGGATAGATGCTGTAGGGGCAGCATCGTACCGTAAGATGGAGGTACACCTGATGTTTTAGGTAAGCCAGCTTGAGTGGCTGTGCCTTTGCCGATGTGGTTAGATGCGGCCAAATATCATTTTGCCTACGGCCAAATATCCGTACGATGTAATCGTTGGGATGATGGCGGCCCCTCAGCGCTCCGTCCTTGCTGGGCTGAGTCTAAGCCCCGCAAGCTAGCCGCCTTCTAACGGCCCCGGGGGCCCTGAAAAGGGGCCAGCTTCGGGGCTGTGCGCCGGAATCCCAACCAAGCACCCCCCGCCATCTTCTCCCTACTCCGTCCCTCACTCGTATGTCGTCGACCTTCCCTCCCTGTCACCTCCCCTCCATCCACAAAGATCGACAACATCCAACGGCCAATCCCGCTCCCTGAGCTGACACCCCGCAATCGCCTCCCTCTCTCTTTTCTCGACGCTCCAAGTAATATGTGCAGCATTTTTTCGGCGGCATCATGATTACTTCGTCCCTCTGAACGGCATTCAGCGAGGGCAAGCAACCCCCAAGGTGTCCAAGGAAACTCGCGAGAACATTGCGATCCTGCCTCAGACACCATGGCCGATGACAGCCCCGATGTAGGCTGGACGACCGTCCATCTGAAATCCCAGGCGCATCCTGACCGCCTCCCGCCTGCTCACCGCGAACTGTACGAGAAGTCTAAGATCCGAGAGTGGGAGGCGTCGAGCGGTCATTGGTCTGGCATGTGAGTCCACTTCTCGCTACTCCTCTGCTTCGCGATTACTACACGTCAAGTGCACTGAAGTTAACGCCGATGCCCCACAGTGGGAAACATCCAGACGATTTCGCCGAGGCGAAGAAAATACACTCCAAGATCATTGCGCCCAAAGACAACGACCTAGGAATGGGCACTTTTGGCCGCGTCGAGAGAGTCACGTATCGCACCGTTCGTCTAGCGCGGAAATGGATCAAGCCCCAGCGCAACCAAACATTTCACACGCTCCGGAGGGAGGCCCTAGCCATGGAGCGTCTCGATCATGACCACATCGTCAAGCTGGTCGGGACTTATACCTTCAAACAGCGAGAGCTCTATCTCCTGATATGGCCGGTTGCCGTTTGCAACCTTGATGAACTGCTTACCGACCTTGCTGACTTGAGAAGCGGCCAGGGTGATCGGGAGGATATTTTGAAGAGGCTTGAGGAGCTAGACATCGCTGACCTGAGCCTTGTCGAGTCTGGCGGCCGCCACGGCCCCGCGGAAGCGAGCAAGACAAAATGCCCGCTTGATTTCCTTCAGCGTATCATGGGCTGCGTTGCGCAGGCCGTCACCCATTGCCACGCCTCCAAGGTCCGCCATCTTGATCTCAAGCCAAGCAACATTCTACTTAACCCCAACAAAGTTTATCTTGCCGACTTTGGCATAGCTCGAGATTTCCAGGATCAGGATAACACCGCCACGATGGGCCTGCACGGAACCCCCAAATGGCGTCCTCCCGAGGCCTATGTTCCGGAGGAGTATTCCACGCAGTGTGCTGACATATACTGTTTGGGCCTTATATACCTTAACATTGCCACGCTTGTGTATCATGGTGACTTGAATGACTTCCACTCGGTGGTCGGAGATCTGCTACCCCATTCGCGCGCCGAAAAACTGAAAGCTCACCAGCAAAATCTGGCTCTTCACGCCCTAGCAACCCAGCGTTTCTACGACGTGAAACGACCGACTGTGGCGCCGCGCCATATCCTTGGTCTGACTGGGAAGATGGTCTCATCCGACCCGAAGACTAGACCTAGGGCCGATCAAGTGGATCAAGAACTCGTCGACCTTGGTGGCATCGAACAGGTTTATCATAATAGCTGTTGTCGAAAGAGCGCCCGGCATGTTGGCAATCGGATCGACGAAAGACTCGCCGCTGCAATCGCTGAGAATGACCGATTGAAGCCTGAAAACGACCGCCTTCAGAAGGAAGTCAAGGCATTGAGAGCCATGGACGAGACGTATCGTTTGCGCCTAGAAAACCAGGAGAAGAAGCACGCCAGAGATACCGAGCTTCTGACGAAGCAGCGCGACGAGGAGAGGCAAAAACGAAGAAAACTCGAAGAACTGGTCAACGAGTTGGAGAAGCAGTCCAGAAGGCACGGGCGAACAACTTTATCCCGGCCAAATGCTAATTTCGATACTGGCTTCGGTTCCAACGCCGCCGCCACGAACGTGAACAACGGACTGGGAATCACCAACCGGCCACGCACCCATCCTTGGCCTCAAACCGTGATACGACCACCTCCATCGACAAACACGACATGCTCGGCCGTTCCTCGTCCGATGCCGACAACGCGGCGTCCGAGTGGCCCTCACAAGGCCTGGGTCACCGCTAATGTTGCTGTCATGTCTGTCGCCTCTCGGCCTGATTCTATGCCGGGGTCGTCAAAGACTCCATCGCCAAGTCCGCACGCAAGTGGCATGTTGCCCTCACGCGGTTCCAACTCACGCCTGCCAATACTCGCCAAGCTTCCGGTCACACCACGATCGAGCACACCTAAGCTTGTCAGAGATCCCAGCTCGGCGGACAGCACACAGGCCAGCATGTCTTCGTCTGTATTCTCGCGCCGTAGCTTCGAGACAAGCACGGAGACGTTCACGCCACCAACAGTGAGCCCGGCTATGAAGCAAGCAGACTTCGATGCTGTAGTACGGGGGATTCCTGACACGAGGCCGTTCTACGAACCCTCGAACCCTACTCATTCTGTTCCCCCGTCCGTTTCATCCGTGTTATCTTCCCCTCGCACGAGCAAGGCGGAACTCACATCGATCGCTGGAAGCGAGGTCTCACAAGAGGGCATGGCTCAGCCTAGGATCCCTTCGTTCCAGCCAACAAAGAGCTGGGCAGCCGTCGCGGGTGAGTCCCACGCGCTGGCAAAAATGGTTGGTCCCCCGCCGCAGGTCAATGCTATCCCTATCAGCCCAGGTAGAAGCAGAGACCGCTTTAGATGAATATGATTGGAGTGAAGAGCTTCCTATGATATGATGAGGTATGATTTACGATTCGGGAAAACGACAGGTTGGTCAACGCATAGGTTTATATTTATATATATCCATAACACTTATGGACTTTTGACAATAAAAGCGCTCGTTCTCTTCGAGAATCATAGCACTACGTGGATGAGCAGCAAAGTGGTATCATTTCCAAATCCAAATGGGCACAATAGTGAATGTACAAGGGGGCTCGTACGCAGGCAGACCTCTCAAACTTCAACAGGGGCCGGCTCCAAGCCTCTCACCCTTCGCCACTTGTTCTTCTCCCTCCTCTTCGCCTTCCGCTCAATCTTGGCCGTCCTAAAGTCCATCCGGAACTGCTTATGCCTCTCCATCTTCTTCTCGGGGGTGTCCACCATCCAGCGGTGCCCCCTCGACAAGTAAGTATCGGTATCTTTCTCGAGCATCTCCTTCTCCGCCTTGCGGATCTCCACGAACGCCTTCGCCCGCGCGGCCTGCTGCGCCATCAGATCATCCAGCCTCTTGCTCGCAAACTTCCAGTTTTCCGTCACCATCTGCCCGTAACTCTCGCCCTGCGTCAACTTATCCGGCAACTCTCTTTCCCGTTCCCTCGGGATCAGCCTACCCTGGTCATCGAGCTTCTCCCCGCATGTCCTCGGCTCCCACGTCTCCTGCCGCCGCGCCGCCTGCATCTCTTTCTTCACGATTTCCTCCCACCTATCCTCATCCGCGGCCCACGGCATGTCCTCACGCATCGAGCTGAGCAGCAGGTCCATCGTGCGCCTCTTAATCCTGGTCTTCTGCTGGACGTAAAGCGCGACAGAGTGGTCCTGCAGCTTTTTCTGCCGCAGGAAGGCGATGCCCTCCGCTGTTATGGCGACGTGCGGCACGCGCCGGGCGCCGGTGAGGTTCTCCCGTGGCACGGGGAACCGCGGAGAGATGTAGGCGGGAGGCTCGTCGTCCTTGGAGATCTTTTGGAGAAGGGGGGGCCATTTCGGTTTCTCGGGGCGCGGGGGCCGGGGTGGGGGTTTGCCAGCTTCCGATTTCGCGTCGCGGAGCTTCTTTTCGCGGAGGTGGGCTATGATTTGGGAGTGTTCTTTCGAGTTGGGGGTTTGCGCGGCTTTGAAGAGATTTAGGAACTAGGAAAGAGCTCGTTAACGTTCGCCTGAGAATGAGAGCTCAGTGATGAAGAAGGATGGGGAGAAACCTACGTTGTACCCTGTACCCAGCGCCGAAAACACGATCCGGTAGCTCGTTTCGGTGCGGTTGCGCCCGAAGGCCTTCTTCACGAGCCGCGGGATTGGATTCTGCGTGCCCTTGCGGAGGACATCGTCAGGGAGGGGGATCGCGCGCGCCTCACGGATGAGGGCGCGGTAGAGAGCTATGCAGGCGATGCGGTGACGGGAGCTGCGAGCGGGTATGAACTGGGATGGCGACATCCTTCGGGAGCGCGGGCGTCGCAGTCATGTGGTTCGTTCTCACATCGTATGGGTGCGAGAGAGGATAGCTCTATTGGAGCTTTGCGATCGTCACTTGGGTGGAACCTTATCTAATCTTATCGCATCTATTGGTATGATCGTATCTTATCGTGTGAGTGCTTCTATGCCCTGTCAAAAGCATCACTTCGCACTTCGCAGTAGGTCATTGTAACTAATGGATAATTATTTGTTTACTCGGGATTGATATACCAAAATATTTGAGAAAACAACCGCGCAGGTTGGCGGACCGGATCAGGTTGGGTAGAAGTACGTTTTGCCAGGTTCGGCATTTGGGCTTCCCATGGATCGAGTTGTCGGCAAAGTTCGCAACCACCATGGCCCCTCAGGCTTTCAGCTTTCGTTGCTGGCACATGAAAATGTAGGAGTTCCTTCTTTCTTGCTTCGGAGAAATCCCGAATGTTGTGTGTATAGTTTTGCTTTTTGTTCTTCTTTCAATGTTCCATCTTTCCAAGTCTTCTATCAGGACACCCAGCAGACTGACCATCGTCCCCCTGAATCATAACACCAATCTCTCTTCAAGAAACCACAAAAATACCAACACTGTACCTCTTCTTAAGAAACAAATCTCTTTCAGTTGCCATGGGTCCTGTCATAGGGACCTCTTACATGGATGCCTTCGACGACACCCTCCTGCAAGCGCCGTCAACAAACCCCGACCCTTCAGGGCTCCTTCGAATCCCTAAACGTCCGAAACCTTCGCTCGAATGGAACGATATGCCCACTGAGCTCCGACTGATGTTCTTGGAGAAGATTGCACAGATCACCAGAGTTCATCCGCCGCCCCAGAAGGGCAGCTTGCCTGCCGTCTGCACCGAATGGCGAGACTTCTTCGAAAAACGCAACTTTGAATCATTGACCGTCAAAGACTTGGACGACATAGTGAATCTGAACCTTATTGTCAACAGTCGCCGCGAGGGGTTTGTCAAGAGGATCGCTCTATTCGTCGCTCTGGGCGCTTACGATTGCCGTCGCTGCGACCAGGCAGAGAGCGATGGCGAAAAGGAATGGAACAATGTCACGTTCGGCAGAACCTTGTTGCTTCTCCTGGAAATCCTATCGACGTGGGGCTTGCTTAACAAAGAACAGAGTTATGAAGGTTTGACCTTAATGATCGGCGCCGCTTCAGTGAGCGATGTACAACACAATTACACAAAGCTTGAAGGCCTCAAATGCGATCCAGCAGTTCGTGAAGCACAGCATTTGAGACATTATCAATCTCATCAATTCTCGCAGGAGGGCTTCAAGAAACGCACCCTGGGCAGCCTTCTTGACTTTGATACCGGCTTTGGGGAGATGATTTTCGAAGGGCCCACAAACGACAAGGACCGGGTCAAGATTCCGCAGGTCAGGACAGTCAGGCGTCTCCTACTGGATCGCCGTTACTTCCGAAGCCTGTCTGCACAGGCGCTTGAGCTTGTTCTTAGACGCCTACCTTGTTTGACAGAGATTAAGTATGTGTACTGGTGCGGCATCGACCGCGAGGAGCAAAGCCTGCGCGATTTGGCAAACCTTGCCTTGCTCAAAGCCTTCCCCTCCACGGTCACGGGAATACTACTTCAGGAGATCTACGATATCGAGTTACATGAACACTCCCGAAAGGTGAACGACGAGACCGTTGCGGCCGCTGCCGTCGAGGCTACTCGTCGTCTTTCGTACTTCCACGGGAGTAACGCCCTCGATGCCGCGCACTTCTTCAAGGACTTCTATCCGGGTCTCCCCCATCAGCTGGTTTCTCCAGAGCCTTGGACGACGCTCAGATACCTGGCCCTCACCTCCCGCAGTACCATGAGACACGACGTCAGTCCGCTCCTGGCAAATCAGCTCTTGGTCGCTGCAGCGAATGCGGCATTGCACATGCCCAAGCTGAAGATTATGGAGTTGTGGATTAGCTGGAAGGTACATGGAACCTTTGTGTTCCATTACGCAGTGCTTGACAACGCTACCGTACTCGAAACTGGGGCAGCATGGCCTTTTGATTTGCAACAAGAAGCTCGAGATGCATGGGAGCGCGTGGCATTTGCAAACACGCGTCATCGGCTACGTGAAAGGATCATTGACTCTGCTGATCTGACGGCATGGAATAATCTTAGTAAAACGATCCGGATGTTGAGGTATTGAATAATGGCATAAGGGTTTGTATGCCGTTGCTTTTGTTTGGTAGTCTACTTGTTTTATATGCTTGGGAGCGGAGGGTTAAAATTATTTATCGTATAGTTATTCATCTACTAATTAGTGGCCGTGAAAGTTGTTCATTAGAAAGTTTACCTCGATAAATGGGGTTAGCTGGCTAGCGCATGGCCTTTCTCCCGTCTGTATTTGTAGAGCAAGGTCAAACTCGCTTGGCGTAAAATGCGTTTACCTCATCAGAAGAAGTATCCTGCACAATCATCATTCTATCTTCACTACAGAACCCTTTACTGCACCGCTATTGCTCGTTACGACGTTTCCGTTCATCCGACGGGCCACCTCGCCAACAAGCAAACAGGCAACGTTAGCAACGTCCTCGAGAAGCCCAAGGCCATTATGGACTGACTTCCCATTGCTCAAAACCTCCAGCGCAGCATGACGCATTGTTTAATTGTTCTTGATCAATGGATCTGTTGCTGTATCCCCAACCGACAGCTAGTTCACCGTAGTTCCCAACGTCCTCGGCTCCCGAACCAGTATGTCTGCCCAAGAGCGAGTGAGAGACTCCAAGACCGTCTTTGTAGATGCGTGCAGCATTATAACGCTTGTAAGATTTAGCTTAATTATAAAAAGGCGAACTGGTGATGTTAAGAGACATAGCTTAGTGGAAAGATAAGGAACTTCGACAGGTACCACTCGAGATATTGACAATCATCGACTTTGGCTGTATGTACTCATCTCTAAGAAGACGGTCCATCAGCAGTACGAGGTAATGCACATTGTGGACGTGCATTTTTTTGGACGTATTCGGGTTCAAGGTCGCCGATAGGGTGGGTTTCAAATTAAAGTGCATTGTTGACAATGTTGAGCTTGCTGTCCAATTGATCTCGAACTTTGGCAATGAGGTCGGGAAAATCAGGGGAAAGGACATCAGCGGCCAGCCCAATGATCTTTGGCGCCTCAATTTCTGCTGTCTTGTAAACATGTTTATCGCCTGTTCAAGAGACTAGATCTGGTCTAGCGATGCTGTGGAAGAGGGAGTTACAAGAGTAATTGCCCCACGAGGGGTAAGCTAGAAGGCAGTTGCTCAGCCAATTCTACGAGAAGGGCCACTATTTTCAAGTCATCAGCATTATCGAATACTTCAGCCAAGATAAACAGATCTTCAGGTCATATTGTCTCAAGACATGCTTTCCAAAAGCAGGTTCTGATCATGTAAATCACTCTCAGTCAAGGCTTACGCTACTAGTGCAGTTTTGCCTCTGAGGTCCTGGGGAAGGGGAACTGCCTCAGATTAGGATGAAGACGAAATATTATCTGCTTTAAGACTAGCCATTGTATCCAAAGTCAATGCGTTGACAGAATGCTGTACAGTAGCCAGCTTACAAGCAATAAGAAATGTTATGGTGACAATTGCATGGTCAACAACGACAGAAGCAGTATAAATAGAGATTCACTCACTGCGGCAAGTTTATAGAGCGCTTACAAACAAGGTCACTTGTCTACAGGAAGGTCCAAAACTGTCGAGCATCTCGCCCTTTTAACGGACGACGAAACCGCGAGATGGATAACCCACATGACGTAGTTATATTAAGCTTGATAATGTGGACATTAGTGGGGGTTGACAAGCAGCTTTTGCTGATCATAGTGTTAAGACGAGCGTGCTTCATTAAAGGCTGTGTGTGTTACCGTCATGCTAACTTGGCGTTGGCCGCTCCGTCACCCCGTTTCCTGGCCGGGTCGGTCCGTGACGGACTTCAGTGCCAAGTTAGGCCGAGTCACACCATGCAATGCGCCAAGCTTGGCGGATTCAACTACTAGCACGTAAGCACGTATACGAAATCCAGTCTTGCATTCCGAGCTTGTTCGATTCGTAACGCCGAGGTCTGAAACCTGAGACTGGCCTTCAAACTTACAAGCGCAATGCAGCAACTGGAGTCTGTGGGCAAGTTCCAGGTGTACAGGTTGCCAAAGTAAGCTCCAAGCTCACTGGTGGTGGTGCTCATAAGCTTACATCATTGCTTCCGATCTTTCAAGTCGCACAAAGTTCGGCGAAAGTTTGAAGGCAAGAAAAGTGAGTCTCGCTATACTCTTTCGGTCCATTTCCCCTTCCCTCCTCGGTACTTCCTAGTGCGCCATTTGCTCCAATGTGCAAAGTCCCTCTTTGTAACTCTGCTGGTTTCTGGCACCTTCGTCATAACCAGAATGTACTTCGGAAATAGATGCGATCAGATTTGACTGGCGGAGTGAACTTTTGCTGATGGTTGTAGATGGCTGCTACCCCTCACGGCTTGTCTTGTAGTTCAGCCGCAGTCCAGCCACAAGAGATATATAAGTCCATTTAACTTTGTAAAGACCGCAGGGCGCTTTTTCTCTCAACCTCTGCAATCCACCAACACAACTCGATATTTTACTTTCACGAGCGCAATGGTCTCTAAAGTGCACTCACAGGTACTCGCTACTTTGCAGCCGCTAATACGGACATTAGATCCTGAAGCAGTAATCACACCCAGCGATCCTTCTTTCAAGCTTCATTCGGAACCGTATGCCATTCAGAAGCAGCTCAATCCACCAGTGGTACTCATACCAAACACGGTGAAGGAGCTATCCGCTATTGTGAAGTTCCTTTACAGTTCCAACTTGGACTTCGTCATCCGGGGCCATGGCTTCAAGTCTCCATCCGCCAAGCATGTCGTGGTCAGTATGCTGAGCTTCAAGGGCGTGGAATACGACTCTGTGAAGAAGATTGCGACAGTTGGTGCCAGTGCCACTTGGTATGAGGTGGTTTCGTTCATGGAACAAGTCGATCCACAGTATTCAGGTAAGCAGGCATCTTATATACAGCAGACGGACCGACAAATTAACACGAAAAGTTCCTGCCGCCCGTACCCCGAGTATCGGAGTCACTGGTTCGATCCTAAATGGTGGGCTTTCTTGGATGTCCACAGAATACGGTGGCATTAGCGATCCAATCAACTTCCTCGACGCAGAGGTCGTCAAGTATGATGGTACAGTCGTCATGGCATCACAAGAACCCGATCTTCTTTGGTCTCTCAGAGGTGGTGGCGGCGGCTTTGGTGGTGAGTGCAAAAGACAATGCCAGTGATGACCCGCAACTGATGAGTAGTCAAGTCGTCACTAAGGTCCTCCTTCGAGCACATCCATATCCGACTGATATCTGGTCGGGTATGGTCTTGGTGCCACGTAAAACTCTGCCGCAGCTGGTTGACAAGATCTACACCTTTAATCGATCTGTGCCGCATCCAAAAGTTAATTATTTCGTCTACTTGATGCCCAAGCAACTCCTGTCCACGGTTCTTGAGGAGGTTGAGCCTGGCGCTGAAGATTCGATCGTGTTTCATGTTTACGATGCCCTCGGCGAACAGCACGGCCGAGACGTCTTCAAATGGGTCTTGGAGATGCCTGGTGCAATTGATCGAACCAGGGTAACAAACATGAAGGGAATTCTCAGCATGCAAAGTATCTACCACCGAGAAACTGTTAAAAACAAGTCACTGACAATTGTCATCACAGGGAACGTAGCGGATCTTCGAGGCACAATGAAGACGCTTTATGCGCCAATGGCCGTTGCTGACTTAGATCAAGACGCCATTACTCAAGCGGTCAGTTTTTACGATAAAATAGGCGAGTTGGACAAATCTATACAAATGATGTCCTCGGTGATCTTTGAGTTTCTTATATTTGTAAGTCCAAGCTATTCAGACTTCATTCAACGTCATAGTAAACAAATTGCCTTCTAGCGGTCCCCAATCGGTGGCTCTTCAGAAGTTGCGTGGCCAAGATCGCATACTCTGAACCACCTGCTGTTGTTCATCTTCAGTTGTCCAGGACATGGTTCAGAGGAGCAAGAGAAAATATTAAGGCAGCTGTCTGAGGAGGCACCGCGGCAGATTCTCGGGCCGAAGCTTGATAAATCAGAGATCAACCCCGCAGGCCTCGAGCCCGAATACCATGATGTGAAAGGGGTAAAGTGAACCTAGTTCTAAATCTTACGTCGAATGATCTACTGACAATCCGTGACTAGGTCTTCCGCGAGCATTATGGGAAACTTGTGAAATTGCGGTGTTTATATGACCCTGGAAATCGATTCAAGGCATTCTTCTAACAGGCTCTTCGTGCTCTTTAGTCACAAAACGGGTTCAGTCATAAGGATCCTAAAGTTTGTCCTCTCATTTCAAGTTAGTGGGTGCAGTCACAAAACAACATACTTGCATAGACTTCCAATGAACACGGGCCCCTCAATTGTTGTACGTGTTGAAGAAAGTGTCAGAGTTAGAACTATGAATTGTAATTTAATTGCAATGTGACCCATTACTCTAACTGTTAGACGAACACGGCTCACAGCACGTATACTTAATCCACCCAAAGCAAGCTACCTAACAATCCCATGTTCTGTGACGAAGCTAGAAAAATTCTCTTTGAGTTTGAAGACTCCCTGTCCGGGTTCATGCGAACATGGGTTCTCTTTTTGGGGTGTATTACGACGTACTTTGTCTCGGTCACAAGACCACCGGACGGCTTTGACCTGGCCAGACAAACTTGTCGATAGTACGTTGACGACTTCCTTCAAAGAAATAATGAGGGATACAGCAAAAAAATGCTAGTCTTCCGGACTCCATGCTTCGTTTCGACTTGTCGCAGAGAGCTAGTGGCCAGAGCTTGCAAGCCCGGGCTTTGCGCACGCGATTCTAAGGCTGGAAGACGAGGGAACTGTTCTGATGTTTCCCTATTCATGAGAGGTTGGGGTCAATGATCACCTTCCCAATACGTGCCATGCACGTACCATACCTCTGCAAGGGCTTAACAAACAATCTATCGCTCAATGCATTCACGGAATGAAATAAATCTATGGTATCAAAGAGTAAACACTAGCTTCTGCTTCTCACCAAAAAGCGCCGTGTTTAATGTCTTTCTTGTAGTGCACGCTGTAGAGTAAACTTGTGTTTCTAGGAACGTATACCTGCGCCTGTGTCTATGATCTCAGATGGTTCTCGTCGACTAGCTAGAAGGAGGAAATTCTCCATTCAGGGGATCTTGAGCATATATGTGTCTGAACATTGGTCAAATATTGTCATCATGGGACATTGCCTATCGTGCCCCGACCTTCCGGTACATAGTGTGGTACAGCTTGCATTTCTAAAGAGATGGTGATGCAGTATGATTGACACTAGCTACGTGTCCCTAATCGTCTGGCTCCAGCATATCTGTGATGCGCTGCTTATCATACCAGGCCTTGCACCTATTGAGAGAGGAACATGCAGTACGACTACATCTGGTTACGTGTACTTGATTGCACGGTTCTGGCATGTTTGTAAGGCGGTACGACTAGACGAGTTTATCCATTGAGTAAAATAAGTCTGACATTCCATCTCAAGGTTTGCTGAATAGCTATCCATGATGCTACCAAGAATGTTACCAAGCATTCGTCACCCTGAGGTGTGGCAAGATCAGGGTGCAAGCCATGCTTCACGCCATGCTGCACAGGTGGTGTGCAGCAAGGCGTTCTTCATTTTATGGATCTTCCATGAAATACCAGTAAGAACAGACCAACCTCGCTCCAACAATGGACTATCTACAGCGTTGTATGACCAATCACTTTTGTTAAGTTTGAACACAATTGAATGTCTTTTTTCCCCCCTTCTTCTTGTAAGCGTTTATAAGATCACCGAAACAGTCTTTCCCCCATCTATTCTTTTTCAACCCTTATGAAATCCATCTTCCAGTCTCAACGCCCTGAGCTATGCTTAGTTTGAAAAGCAGGCTTGATCTTGTACCGGAAGACGGCGGGGACCTCTCAAAGCTTTCCAAGACATGTGAAAGCATGTTCCAGAGTGGAGAGAGAAAAGGAAAACCTCATTCCCACAACCAATCTCTAGCAAAGGCGGTCGTATACGGCTGCTGCTTATGCGTGTGGCTATAAAAACACTTTCGCACGGTAGCCATCGAATTTAATAGGGGACCGAGCTCTTAGCCGTAAAGGCACTCTAGAAATCTCACAACTACTTTGCCATCTGCGTCAGATCTTCAAAGCAAAGAGTATGGCTCAACGTGGCCCGCCCTTCCCTATTAACCGTCATTGACAGCATTAGACAGGGACGAGCAGCAATTCCACTTGCGAATAAAATTCGTATGACCACGATATGGAAAGAGGAATGCGTGACACCCACTGCAGTGCCGGAAAGCAAAGTTGTAAGTAGCAGCCTAAACCAACATAGTACCCTACGCGCCTGCTTGAACTAGGGAAATCCAGCATACGCCTCATATTAACCACAAGCACACCAATATCCAGCACCTATGTTGCTTTAAGTTATTTTCAGGGTCGTAACCCAACATTTCTTCGCCTTTTGGGCTCGAATATAGAGCAGTTACGTGCCGGTGTTCCCTACTCCGGTCTGGCTATCGCTTCCCAGGAAGCCATAAGCTTCACCAAAGGCCCTTCTATCAGTTACATCTGGATCGACTGCCTCTGTATTATTTAAGACACCCCGGGAGACTGGGAAGCAGAATCTGCTCGTATGGCTGATGTCTACTCCTCTGTCTTGCTCTCTACACGAACCCCCATCAGAGCATTTTTACAAACCCTGAACTTTCGTCCATCCCACCATTTCTTGTTAAAGAAAAACTACTTGCGAATTACACAGAAACCGGCCTAGGTGGCTTAGACGTCTACGCCATCTTCCCCGAAGACTACTACCGTCGAATCTTATACGACCAGCCTCTTAGTCGCCGTGCATGGTGCTTCCAGGAGCGGATATTCCCGCCGCGCCTCCTAGCCTGTGAGTTTAATGAACTATGCTGGAGTCGTTAGGGAGATCTCTTTCATGCGAATCTTTCCCGCTTGACCTAACGTTTCATAGCGGTACGACAGAAGTCCAGCTAAAGCTTAAATTTAACTCGACCCAGATAAGGACGACCGAGAGGAAGATCCTCGAGCAGAACTGGCGTACAATGCTATAGGAGTACACTTCTTAAATCCTGTCGTTCCCGAGGAAGGACAAGTTAGCAGCTATAGCAGCCGTGGTAACGCTCGTAGAGAAATCCCTTAAAGACATCTTTATTATAGGCCACTTTTACCAGATCCTCAGTAGTATGTTACGGTTAGATATCTAACAGTAGGACTTGGGCCTAAGGGTTAAAGCGTAGTAGTCTCTCTTACGCTATCAAGTTATTTCCTAACTCTACACATCTCTTTGTCTTACATAGCAATTTATACTTACTAATAATATGAAACGCAAGCGCCTGCTTCTTTCATAATTAGTATGATAAGTCTTATTGTTAGCATGATGATCCTTTGGTTAGTTATATACTGCGACAGGGTTAAGGTAAATATATAAACCTAGGGTATATATTTCGATCTAACACTTTTTAAAGTGAGAGGGCAGCGTCTTGTTACCTTTATATTCTTAACGGCAAATGCAAATTCTAAGTTATTAATAGTATGTCTTATTAGTAAGTCATTGGCCTCGTTTGTTGTCGTTATGTCCATATGGCGGTGGACTATGCTCCCACTTTGTAGCCAGAAAAGCTGCTGGGTCCGAAGTGATGATTCTGGCTTTTGGGAGTCTTAGGTCATAAGAATCTGTAACATAGTGTCTTAAGATTGATTGTCGGACTCTGTGTATTAGACAGACCCACCGCCTCATGTATCGACCCTGACACCGTAAGCCTTTGGGCCAGGCCTATAGCCGTCCCGGGGCCTGATATGGCCGCAGCGTAGTGGTTATTAACAAACAGGCTGAGAGTTATAACGTTCACACGCGCAAATGATTGGCCCGCCGCCTCCTCGCTGACAAAACATATTCGACCCGGATGGGCTTGCAGAGAGTCCATGTGTCTTAACACTTATCTGATTGCCCTAGTGAGGCAAAAAGCTGTATTGTAGTGGCATCGAGGGCTTGTTGATAGTTAATTGAAATAGGTGGTTATGTCGCGACGGCCTTATTTTTGGGGTGCCAAGATGTGGGGTGGGGGCCAAATGCTGCTTTACCGCCGCTCCGCGCAGCTCTGTGACACTGCCGTGTAATAAGCCGGGTACTACTACAATTCACGGCCTCTGTTAGATCCGGAACGGCGGCTTGAAGGACTGTGTTGCTATCAATTAGGTTTCTTAAAGAAACCTTAAGTAAATAATGTAAGTATAAAAGCAGCTTGATACAGAGTTAATACGGAATTACTTTCTTCGCTCTGGCACCTTGCTCGGAAGACTGTGCGTTATTACACTTACATGCCTATTCAGCTTTATCGTTAATGAAAGCAACTGCCGGCGATGTATCTTCTTCTCTTATTTCTTCTCCCTTATCTCAGCAGCGCTGACTGTCTCCACTGCCCACGTTCCCATCGCACAGCGTCGGCCATCAAGCTATAGCATACTGCAAGTCGCAAAACGGAGCCTCTATACTGCTTCAAAGATCGAATCCTGTGCACCACCTGGGACAGGAGCTGCTCCCGAGACTTTCGACGGAGTAGGTATTTCCGGTCCCTTCCCACTTGCAAAAATTACTGACATTACACAAGGGTTTCTGGTACGGTAGTTTTCATGTCGGTCTGTCTACAAATCTAAGCTTGCTCATCGACACGGGTTCCTCTGATCTAGCTGTCAATCCGGACCGGTACAAAGCCAGCAGTGCTAGCGTCAATCTACACCAGCGGGGCGTGCTGCTGTATGACACAGTTTACGAAAATGGATGCGGGTTTGCAAACGTATGTTCCCACTAATATCGTACGACTTCGACTGCTATTGCTCTGTATTTCCGAGCCTCCCGTCAGCAGCAGTAGAAACTTAGCTGTTGGGTACTATTTGCCACTGACTCAAGCCCAACATGCAGATCTCCTACTCCGTCTTCAATGACACTATACATTTTGCCAACCTAACTGTTCCCATCCAAACCTTCGCGTCTGTAAAGCCTACCCCGGCTCCCGACAACAGCACTGTAACGCAGTTCCCACATGACGGCATCGCAGGTCTCGGAGCATCTAACAGGTCCAGACTTCACGCAACGCCATTCTTCCATCGGCTATGCGAGCAGGGCACAATCAAAGAATGCCGCTTTGGACTCGCGCTAAAAAGGGATGGGACGGGGCTACAAGTAGTTGGCGAAGTTGACGAAACGTTGTTCTCGGGGCCGTTAGTGAAAACGACGATTAAGGGGGAATGGCTTGTGCGGGGGGACGTACGCGCAGGGGGGCAGGTGATAGCACAGGACCAAAAAATGCTTCTGGATTCGGGGACAGCAAATGTTATTGGGTTAGTCTTTTCCTCGCCTGCTTTAAACTTTGAAAAGTTTAAAAAGTGTACTGATGCGCTGGCGTGACAGGCCAACAGCCCAGGTTATGAAGCTCTTCGACGCTGCGGGCATCCAAGCCGTCAACCTCTCCCTCCCGGGCTGTACGAAGGTATTGACGGGCTATTATCAATGCGATAACCCGCCAGCGGTTGATTTCGGTCTGAGCACCGGCAGTGAAGGTTTCTTTAGCATTGAGGCTACTGCGTTTAAGCAGGCAGTGAATGGTGGAAACAACTGTACGGCTACAGTTGCAGGCATCGATACTTTCAACATGTGGATCATTGGTCAAAGCTGGTTTCAGGGAAAATATGTTGATTTCGATGTTACAGGGAAGAGGATCGGGGTCGCGCAGTTAAAGGATAAGTAGTGTGTACTATGTTAAGTTAGTAAAAGTTTAAGAATCTAACTCTATATTTTATACTATATGAAGCTGCCTTGTCACAAGCCATTGTGGTGTCCATAGTCTTCAACTGCTGACACGTGTAATATCATGTGCACGTAGAGTATATAGCTATTGCTCAGCTTGATCTTCACCAGAGAGGAGGTCAACCATGAATACTATTACCTAGCTTGACCTACCTTTGTTGTTACTTGTTGTTTCGCTGCGTGCTCGTCTTGTTACACTGCTTAATCGTTCTGCTTCACTGTTCTCTTGTTTCTGCATCTTCGCTCCCGCTGCGTTGCACCACTGCGATACCCGTGCTGCTTCATCGTCGCTCCGCGCGGCTCCGCGACACCGCCTAATGGCTGCGAGGCTGTGTTGTTGCCAAGACTGCCGTGTCAACCTCACATTCTTGCTTAGGGCGAAAGCTCCTTGCCTGAGAGCAATGCTGAACACCAAGAATCGGTCAATCAATGCATAAATTCCTCTAATGAAGCGTTTTGAGTCTCCTCGCGATCTTCGGAAACGGAGGAGAGCCAAGGGCGATAGCCCATCCCTGGCGAGAAAGCGGCTGCCGTTGACCGAGTCCACCGAGAGTAGCGCCGCTCTCTGCAATCGCTGCCGCAGCATTCGATGGACTGACCTGGCTACAAATCCGCCAAGGACCATTAGTGGCAAGGACACGAAGAATCTACCCTTCGTAGACCGTGATGCCCTTTGCCAAGCCTCTTCTCCCATCAGCCAGTTGGTCACTCAAGTCGTACCCAAGGGCCTCGATGGCCAATATTGTCGACTCGCTGCATTGTTTTCATCCCTCGCAATCACGAGCGGCAACGTACCCGCCGGTGAACGGACGGAACACCCTGACTTCACGGTGCTGTTTCCTGTGCTCGAAGCCAAGTTCGCCGATAGGACAGCGAAGTCATGCATCGCGTAGCATTGTTATGAGGCGGATTGCTCCGTCTTCATGGGAGACGGAGATAAGAAGCAGCTGCTTGAAACTGGACCGAAGCAGATCTCAAGAGCAGTTTCCTTCACGCTAATCGAAGGCTGGTTGAAGCAGTCCATAACGCAACACCACGAGACCTGCAATGTCACCGGCGGCGGTAGCAGCGGCATACGGGGGCTTGGAAGATAACGTTTAAGGCGCCTGAGGGTTGTAAGTATTTTGCTCAATCGTACGTCTGGGAACGCCCTGCAGAGCCTCACTCCTAGAGAGAAAATAATGATTCTATAAAAGCCGAAGTTAAGTTTCCTTTAGTGGTCGTCGATGCTATCCCTGTAACTCTTTCACTTGGTGAGCGGTATTTGTGGTAGACCGGTTGGTAAGGAGTGGCGGAGGCCCTAGGTCCCATGTAATGAAAGTCGAGCTCTCTAACTACCAGGATGGGACAATTTCTTGACTAGAACGATGGTCTGACAAAAGCAGCCCGAATCTCTCAGATGTATAAGATCTATTCCAATGCGCACCTGACGCTGGCGGCAGTGCCTGGTAAAGACTCTTGCCATAAGATGCTAGGGATTAGGAGGGAGGCATTGGCATCTTTAGGGACGATTCTATATTGACTGTATCACCATTACCTAGATCGTTCCGCATACGTCGGCCGACATGTTAGCTTTAACGTAGGCCAAGCGCTATTGGACCTACTAGAAGGGCTATCTGTCTCCCAGACGGCTAATAATCACCAGCCACCAGGTCTCATACCTCTGTGACATTATGTACTATGCAGAAACGGTAAGAAAGCTATAACCCTCTCTCCAGACTCAAACGGAACACCAAGATCTCTAGCTTCCTTGAGATAATACCCAGCGCTTCGAGATTTAGCAAGACTTCCAAAATGATCAATAGGAACACCTAAAGCAGAAACAGCTAATAAGTTAGACAAAGCGTAAGCTGACTAAGAAGTTTGATTCCCGCAACGGGGCTCTCGGGCTGTTTCGCGTGTTGGAGTTAAGTGACATTCGACGTCTCTTTGGCATACCTATACGCAGAACTTCGCGACCCGCGCCAGCCTTCCGGTTTGAGTTTTCCATTGCATAGCATCATGAAGCGTTCGGTATGTGGCGGCAACTGTTTTCTAGCTGGATTTGGTCGGGATGGAGGGTGGCATCCGTATGAACGAGCTTGACATTCAAGTTTCGGATGAGTGTGAGATTGGTCTGTTGGGAGAAGCCGTCCACGTCGTGTCGTTGCAACAATGCTTCGACCAAGAAATGAAACCCCCAGTCTTAACGAGCACAAATCTCCCTCGGGTACTGCACACCACCGCCATGGCGGTCGAGATTGATCTTGAGAAAAAGAGCTGGGCCGACCTAAACGAGAGTCGCAGCCAAATGAGTAGGCTCACAGGCATAAGCTTCGTGGATGGGATCCATCTAGTCCTTCCAATTCGCGAAGGTGTCACGGCCATAAACCATGCATATTTGAATGAGAATCCATCGCTGGATTACAAGACATTAGGGCTCATTCTCAGACCAAAACACCAGAAACCGTATCTGAAACGGAGACATACTCTCCTCCTCCTGAGGCATGACGGGCAGCATTATTAGGGGATCGGTCTCGTTAGGTTTCCAGGTTGGGACAAGACACGTGCGGCCGCGCACGGAGATTTTGACCCTCAGATAATCTATGTGGACAACGAAGCTAATTATGCCGCTGGAGGAGCTTCCAAGCGGCGGCAAAGTATTCATTTAGTTCCAAGCGGCTGTCCAAAGAACAATTACGACTGTTTAGCGGAACCCTTCGTGGCTCAAGTGCAGTATGAACAAGTTGATAGCAGCCACCCGAAGCCAGCAAGGAGTAAAAGGCATACCGGTACAGCTTCAAGCTGAGGCGGTCTCGATGTTAAAGCCAATGGGTTGGTGTTGCACGATAGGCGATTGATTGGAAGACTCCAACTAGGAGCGAGCCTTCAAGTCTTTTAAGCATGGGGTTTGGGAATCTATATATTTGCCGATACGATATGTTTTTGGGCGCTGCATGGGGTGGTAGTGAGGGTATGGTTGTGAAGGGGGTGATTCTGTTGTTGTTGTGGTTGTTGATCGCGGTAAGACTTGGAGCTTGGAAATGAGAGAGTGCGCCTACCCGTTTGCACTCTTCGTAAAGGCCCAAAGAGGCAATGAGATGGCTCTCTCAAGTATCGTGTGTTTGGTTGCAGACTGGTTTTGTGTTCGTGGTAATGATGGCGGTGATGGGATTAGCCGAGGTCTGAGCCCATGAACTGCGACAGGGCTTTCGCTGTTGTGGAACTGCCTGGTGACCTAGCTGTCGATCGAGCACATCGTCTGTAATGCAAAGACGCCATTAACGCTACATGGGGTCATCCGGACTGAGGAAATCCTGAGACGTCATCGACAAGAGCTCCCACGCAGGGAGGAAACCAGTGGAATAGTTCTCGAAAATGGCGTGGAAGATCTTGTCATAATCGCAGCGTTAGTCTACAACAGTTTTCCCGTGAGGTCGGCGAACAAGATAGTCATAGATTGCGTATACAAGCATGGGAGCAGCTAGCTCTACCTGCAATTTAGTTGCTCAAAACAAAAACTCTAAATGAAAGAATGACGAGATGGAGCACACTCATAGTAACACCGACGAATAGCAAAACCGTTTGCCGCCTGGTACCGAGGCACCGTTCCTCAAGGTGGTCTCCCCGCATCGGGGTTGCAAATCGTCGGACAAATCCCACCCGCGTCACCACGCCCCCACTACTTCATCCGCTTTACTCGGTGGGTAAAGGTCCAGACTCCGTCTTAGATTTCGTTCCCGCACGCCTCATCTTACCTATAGATAACCAGCGATGGATTGTGACTATGACCAGTACTCAGACGTCGACTACACAAGATCTCACCGCCAGGCTTCCGCCAAATTCGCAGACTGCATCGTCCCAGAGACTAAGGAAGAGAGAATATGATCGTAAAGCCCAGCGTATCGCCCGTGAGAAGACGAAGAAACGCATAGCTCAGCTCGAGAGCCTGGTTGAAAAGCTCAGCCATCAAGATGACAACGCTACGACCGCGGCTCTTATGGTGCAACTGTCGAAAGTCACTGAGCAACGCAACAAATTGGCGAAGTGCTTGAGAACAACATCCTCACTATTCAACGATCATGTCAGAGAAGCCGAGAATTGGGACTTGGGCAATCCAACAGGAGGAGCGTCGCTGCATCTGCGGCCTGTGACAGCTGACATCGCCTCCCACAACACTTCAAGTCTAGGTTCGTCCGCAACGCCAACAACCCCTTCTATGCCTGCTGAGGAAAGCCTCACCGAACCCGGCCCCCACAAGCAGAACCACAATTTTGTGGACAGCTCAATGTATGAAGGCTCCTTTGACATTGGGCAGCTCCTGGGCGATGTCGTGTTTGAGCCGGATTTTCCAGCAAGTACGATTTCAATGAGCATTGAAGGATCACAGGCTTCATCAACCACAAACATTGCTTCGACTCAAAAACATAGCAACAACGTGGCCGAGGCACAAAGAGAACCCTTGAAATGCCACTGCTCTTCGACAATGAGAGTCCGGCGTCTTTCGGACGGCTCGCAAGTCAGCTGCAACAACTGGAAAGCCGGCAATGAAATCCTTAAAGAGCCTTTTGTCTTTCCCAGCGACGTTCTCGGGGTGGAGAACGAGACAAGTGAGGACATACCCATCCACGTCGTGCTTCATGGCTGGGACAATCTTGCCCACTCTGGCAGGATAACTCCACTATGGAGGAAAGTTCGACAGCTCGACGAACTGTGTTTCTCGGCTTGTGGTCAAATTGAGCGCCTAGCCGTGTTATTTATCATCCACCTTTTAATGAGAGCCTACGCCGACTCCAGTGTGGTGAAATCGGCGCTAGTTCCACAATGGTATCTCAAGTCGTGAGTGCTAGATCCTTGTAAGCCGGCAGGGTGGGGCTAATCGCGTGAAGGCCCTTACAGGAGATCTCCCATGATCCCTCAGCCGACTATTTCGCATGGTGTATAACCTCGCAATTTCCAAGTGGGCAAGAATCTGACATAGACTTATAGGCCCGCTCTTCGATACCGTTTCGCTGTTTCGCCACACCGATACTGCGACAACATATTCTGGCATATGTTCAAGGAGCATCTTCGCATCGTATGGCCATATGCTCTTCGCGATTGTTTCCTTTGGAACGTTCACCTAGAAACATATAGTCTCTCACCGCTGTTTAAGGAAAGAATTTATGACCTCAGATCTTGGACGATGGAGCCGGACTTCTTCGACCGATTCCCCGAGCTATGCCAGGACATCCCGAAGTTCCCGGGACAACCATCTCCATCAACCACATATCTTTTCGCCTCCCAATGCAATTCGTCGATGTCGGAGGGGAAAAGAATGTCGTTGACTGGAGTTGATGTTTGCCCGGAGACGGTCCAGAGGGACTGTGAAGAAAGTTTTAGAAAACCAACGAGTAGAAATTCTGAAGAGCGATGCGGATTCTGTACCGACCCCGATGTAAGCGACTTTTTCATGAGCGAACTCGGCGTCAACGGCGAGCTAGACAGTATGGATCTCTGACCCATTCTTCGTTTCAGCAGGTATGTTCCATGGTAACGAAGCCAAGTAAAATAGTATGCTAAAACAAGGATTTGCTTCATAAGTGAGAATGGCGTAGTCTGAACAATTCTGAAATCTTGTCGCGACAATCACTTTAAAGGTGAGAGGGAACTAGACATCAAATACGCCTTACACGTAGCTGTGGTCGTTGACGACCAGAGAGTCATGGAAGTCGCTAGCAAGGGTGGCCCTGCACTGTCTACCGCTCCGCGGAACGCCGAGTCTCCACCCGGACCCGAGAGAATCCGTATTGTCGGCTAATGAGACGAACCTTAATACCCCTAGTCAAAGCCCTAGATACGACAAAACTGTTGTGCTTGCACCTGGATATCTAAGCCTCAGCTTCGTCATCTGTCGAAGTGAGAAAACCACCGGTGGAGTCGATTTAAGGAAAATCTCCGAAGGCTCCGTTGCACATATCTACTCGCGATCCCTGAGCTTTTGTGGTGGGTTTTCTCGTTAGTTTCTCGTCCTTCATCGAGCCACCTATCGTGCCATGTATCCACGAATCTTGTCGGTTGGTTTAGCACTTTCTTACTTCGGGGTGTCGGGTGCGATTTCAGTTCAGGATAGTATCTCCGGATTTGGTAACGTCGACTACGCCACGAGGGATCTTTCTGGCGCGGGAACACATCCGAGCTCCCTGAATCACGCCGCAACCACACGCCGTCAGCAGATCAACAACACGATCGTTCACGTTCATCGAGACTGTCCTTTCAGTCCGTGGGACGAATTCTACATTACCGATTTCCTACAGGAACATTTCCACGATCTTTCTACATCGGACCACTGCTGGATCATAAAGGGCGTTCCAGGGCTAAAAGAATTGCTTCAGAGGAATATCTCAGCCAACCCTCTTCTCAATGTCACAATACCAACATGCATTTCTCTCAATGTTACCGGCTCTGGCAATACCTTCTCCATCAACTTTTCGGACAATACGTATCAAGTAAACGGCGTTAACGAGGATGAGTTTGTGATTTTGACTTATGCCCATCGTGAGTGCCCTCCCACCAGAGAGATTTTCTTACATAGTATATCTTGCTAATAGGCTGTTAGTCGTATCTATGACTACTGCGTTCTTTCTCGCGTACCCAATTATTCTGGTCTTGGCATCAACACCTAGCTTGTGTATCATGATCGACCGTCCACTTCTGGAGCCTACGAGGCGGAAACTCGAGCGGTGGCAAACGATCTTTACCGTCATCATCTTCGCACCTTTTGCGATTGTAGGACTTGTCACGGGGACCATAGCAATGGGAAACTCTGAACACGCAAGAACATCTCACGGGGTAACCTAATCCACCCTTCCTGAATGCTTCCCTTTCAATGCTCACCCACAATTTCTTAGATTACCGGTTACATAACCGTCGGCCTAGCCACCATCTCAGTTCCCCTCTATCTGTACCAGAAGAGACTCAAGTCCCGCCCAGACCTCACCTTCTACATGTACCGCCGGCTCAAGCTCATCAACGCTGTGGACTTCCTTGTCTGCCAAGCAATCCTCCTCATCTCGGGCTTCGCGCTCCCCGATGGCATCGACGACTTTGGTATCATGACGATTTGCGGCACGAACACCGTCTCCACATCGCTGGTCTTTTCCCTGGGCATGATTGTGTCCTTTGTTTGGAACTGTGCAATGGCGACCATGACGGTGCAGTGGCTGCTCGAGCGACGCATCAGGGGCGGGAGTATCAGGGACAAGGCACCGCCTTGGATGCTCAAGTTTCTGAGGAAACGCTCGGATTCAGAAGCGACTTTCCAATAAGCAGTTCAACGAGGAGAGAGGGAGACTTGGCTTCTGAGCGTGTACCTACGTAGTGGTGTACTCAATGAAAGGCCCATATGTCTCAGGAATGACCTATGCTACAAGAGGAAGACTACATGCCGGAGAATTCTCCCAATTCACATGGGAATATGGATGAACCTTTCCCTACACGTCTAGGGACATTTGCTGAGGCGGCCCTTTCCCACGGTGGGGGCTTCGGCTTCGGCTTCCGCGGGCGGGCGGGTCCGACAGAGCGTGGTGGCAATGCGACTCAGCCCCTATTATATCTTTGGCCTGTGTGTTAAGAAAGACGCCTAATAACGATTTGAGGCATTGTGGGGTAAGTTTGTGTAGCATTGTACTTCAATGATCGACACTCAACAAACCGACTTGATTCCATCAAGGCGCAAGGCGAGGCAAGAAAGTTGAATAATTAACCAATTGCAAAATAGACATGAGGAGAATGTGTTCTAGTTTGCGGTTCAAGTTGTATAATTCATGTTCGTCTTATGTTCGATTTTGAACTATAGCTGTGATTTTGAAGCTTCAACATCTCATCAGCCGACCACCGCGTGGCACGTAGCAACAACGGAGGGGGGTTTGGAAAGGTTAAGGGGGTTGGCTTACTGGTGGCTCTTAGAATTAAGTTGACTATCGACGTAACAACATGTTTCATTTGCCGCGATGTCGAAAATTCCTGGCAAAGAAGAATCATGCTGTTGGCTTGCCATAATTCATACCCATGAATGTCATCAGCGGGTACACTTTCATGACGCTCACTCCTGCCAACTTGGGGCACCTTGCCTCAAGAATACCCATGTTATCGAGTACTGCTAAGCCTGGTAGGCCACAGCCAGGTTTAAACCCTGCATTTCAAGGCCCACCCTTGTTCTTGACAGTATCATACACCTCCTGCCTCTCGTAAAACTCGAACAAGGTGTGGGCTCCAGATACAACCTTAAAGACAGCACATCCGGGTCCATCGAAGTCACCACAAGCTGCATATTCTGATCTTCCGCCCGTCTCTCCAAGTCTCCCAAGTAGCACAGATTATGGGATTTGAGACCACCGAGGAAGATATTCCCGCTTGGCTCAACAAGAGCCATCTGTATTGTGGTCGTAACAGTTAGATGGCCGCCGCCGCGATCTGCTCTTTCATGTCTGGCGCCTTCTCTGCCAGCGTCTAGAGTATATCCTTGCGAGGTCGAAATGGCCACCAGATGAGATGCGGCTTGTGCGCGTCGACTGGTCAGCCGCGCTCGAGGAACCCCTTGGAATCGTTATTCATGATCCGTCGTGCCGAGATGGCCACCTTGAGCGCGTGCAGTGGGGGCTATGTTACGTTGATGTTCATGATGGGCTATGCTCTCGGCGAGTTCTGCGCGATCTCCTGCGCCCACCAGCGGG
The DNA here is from genome assembly GCA_001625285.1 of Colletotrichum incanum. Lineage (NCBI taxonomy): Eukaryota > Fungi > Ascomycota > Sordariomycetes > Glomerellales > Glomerellaceae > Colletotrichum > Colletotrichum incanum. The sequence goes on from LFIW01002896.1 coordinate 119,501, forward strand.
TGAACAAGGTATTATGGTATATGCCATAGACAACGCACATCACTTCATGGTCTACGAGGGAGACGAAGACAATTGGCACGAAAAATGAACCGTGACAAAAAAGGAGGGAATGACAGGCTCGGCTCGTACTGAGTGGAAAGACGGAAGACAGCCAACATATATACAAAGCAGTGATGGCTGTCAATTTGAATTTGTCTCTAGCTTCCATAGACTAGGCCTGTCGCCTGCTATTTTTGTTACCGTAATACTCGATCTAGCCCATGTAGACCCAGCCAGTCAGGGAGAACCAGGAGTGAAATATGGAAGTGGAATATGGTCTATTTATTGGCTCGCGTACGGGTCCGGGTTGATGCAGATTGCCTTTATGAGGGTTCAAGGCGGTTGTTGCTTGGAAGGCGAAAGCTGGTTTTTTTACTCTTCTTTCTCTTTTTATTTTTTATTTTTATTTTTTATTTTTTAGTTTACTTTCGTTTCACGTATCCTGAGTAAAGTTTTACTGAAGGTTCTACTTATTTCCTCTTACTCCACCTTGGGTTCTTTAGTTGAGTGTTAACGGAAGTTACTCAGTTACCCTCACTAGGAGCTGAATTGGTAGATTAATAAACCTTCAAGTTAGGCACACACCCTCTGATAAATCAAAGTTATATTGAGGCTAATACGAATGGCAGACACTTAAAGCAGCCTTTGCCGTATGGCTTGACTATTGTTTTAAGCTTCGGTTTCACCGTGTTTGGCTATTCTGTTACTGATTTTCGGCGATGCGGATATGATAATCTGTACAGTGAAGCGAGAAACCAGAGTTGGCAAAGAATGACCAACTTTTGGTGCACGAGTCCGGACCCAGTGTTGTTCAACGTTACCAACAAACTCCTCTGCCACCAGGTGTAAGCATGACCAAGAACACTTATGCCGTTCGATTCCAGCACGCTCATACGCCATAACGAGTATTCCCGATTCCGCGTAATTACCAGTTGAAGTACCGCGGGTCAGAAACCGGTGCACCGTCGAGCTTGAAATACCCCGGCTGCAACTTCTGAAAGACCTTCTTCGGGTCATACTTCTTCGCAATAGCCTTCAACCGGTCCTTGTTCTCAGTTCCGTACCCACTGACAACGTCTTGAAACTGAGCGGCGTAGTTCATGTAAATGTAGTCGTTGCCTGTGCCCCGCGCCTCGGCCTCGGCGTTGATTTTCTCTAGCAGCGTCGAGGCAAAGGCGTAAACCGCATCGTCATCCTCCTTGTTGCTCCACATGATGGCGATCTGCACAATGTAGAATGGCCCTTCTTTGACGTCCAAACCAAGGGTGTTGCCGCCTTTCTTTTGCATGTGCTTCAGCATCGGCACGGTGATGCCCTGGGTAACCAAAGTGGGTAGGATGCCCGGCACGTCTGCGACGGCTAGGACCTCCTCAAAGTAAATGTCGCGGGCGAATTCGACAATCTCGATATTTGCCTTCGTGCTGATGACGGCGTAAATCTCCCGCAGGCCCGACGGCGTGGGCTCCATGCCCTCTCTGGCATACTCAGCAATCACACGGTTCTGCGTCGTATCCGAGACGGCTACAATGGCATTCCATTCGGAAAAGATGTCGGCGTTACCGCCGTCCGGCTCCGAGTAGTACAGCGTGGTCGACGAGAGCTTGGTGCCGTTGTAGTAGGCGTACACATGCCACAGGCCTGCCTTGGGATCCTCCTCTGCGTTGGCGATGAAGTTGGCGTAGGCCTCAGCGATCTGGGGGAAGCTGTTTTCGGTGTAGATCCTGGAGCCGCCCCATATCTTGCCACCGGGTAACGGGTAGGTGAGGAGGTTGAAGCTGACGACGAGGCCGAGGTTGTTCCCGCCGCCCCGGAGAGCCCAGTAGAGATCCGGGAACTGGGTTGCTGTCACTCGGATGATTGCTCCGCTTGCGATTACCACCTGCCCCATGTAAGCTCATGCCCGTGACCTTAATGTAGTTGACGTACGTCGAAGCTCTCAACGTTGTCACAAGCCCAGCCGTAGAGGTTGGAGAAGTACGAAATACCGCCTAGGAGAGAGTCAGCGCCCGGAAGATTTGAAAGATGGGTTCATCGAAGACAAGAGTAAAACTGCCAGAATATGATTGCCTTGCTCTAACGATCATCGTCTCACCTCCGGTGATTAGTCCTCCGACACCAATGTTGTACAAGCGGCCCCCGATCACGGTGAGATCGGACTTAGTCAGTTCCTCAAAGACATCGCCCCAGATGTTTCCAGGCTGAATGGAAGCAACCTTGTTGTTCGTAGACAACGAAATGCCCCTCATGTTCATGAAAGAGATGGTGATCCCGCCCTCGACGCTGGATGCCCCAGCCATCGCAGCGTGCCCGCCACTCTTGGCCGCGAAGGGACACTGCGTCAGTCGAGATAGAAGGACCACAACAGACACCTCCTCTGGCCTGGACGGCTTGAAGATACAGTATGGCCTGACCTCAGCCTGGTTTGTCGACCAGTACGAGCTGACAAACGTGGTGTATGCCTCCTCATTTCTCGTATCGACGGCGGCGTCGCCGTAGATGAACTTCAGCGAGCCGCACTGCACAGGAGAAACTAGGGTTAGCGTCACTTCGAGTGGTATTATAGACAAGTCACTACTCACAGCTGCAGAACATCCGATCTCTGACCGTTTGCCAACATCATTCAGTTGGGGGATTTTAGATACGTCGAAGCCATGCTTCAGGAGTGCTTCGGCGACGTTAAAGTCTGCTGGCTCCAACACCGAGTCCGCGTTTCTTGAGTCTTGCGCAACGACGGAGAGTATGCGGCTGGCTGTCATAGCAGCTGCCAACATCAATCTTGATACTTGCATGACTTCTGGGGGGAGCCGGGGGCTGGCCTTAGGAGAATAGAACAATTCTCGATGTGTAGAGAGAAGTTCAAAACATAGAAAGACTCGTACAACTGGCTTGGTGCCCATGTATTTATTTATATCTTCGCGTGCTACTCTGTGATGGACAGGCAATTCCTACAGGCACTGCAATGTCGAATTTCTTGTATTCTCATGCTGTCTGCACCCGAGGTGCATAAGCGACGACTACAAAGAGCACGGCGAGCACATATCCCCTGCAAGCTGCAGGGGAACCTCGTGATAATGTCAACCTTTGAAGGCTAAGTGATGGCGGCGGGAAGATGCAGGTCAAATTCCAAAGGCGGCGAATGATAACTGTTGTATGTACGCCCAGAATGCAGAGCGGACCGTGAGCAAGGCAATCTGATGGCGATGTGCCGACTCCTTAAGCCCCGATTCGAGACATCTGCCCGAAACGAGGCATATGATGCGTTTCTTTCACGAGGGTGGTCATCATGCATCTCGTGATCTTGTAGCAATACCTGCAGTGAGAATTATCGGGCGCACAACCCCATTGCTCACCATATGCTTGGTTAACACTTGATAGACCGAATAAATCTATGTTCGTGACTTGGGCCGTAAGTATAGAGTAGACTAGGCTGCAACTTGTAAGCGAGTCGCAAATCTTGATCGAGTCCGGGAAATAGATCGATGAGGTAAGGCTTCTACATGAATATACTTCCGATAACCATGTATGTGACAGATGCCGGCCAACAACGATGACACTGTCCGCACCATTTAAGAACTGTTCCAGTATGATCAAATATTACCGAGGCGCGCATGCAAAGACCTGAACGAGAGCCTTGATGGGATTAAAATATAGAGAGGAACAAACGTAAGCTTCTCTTAGCATTTTTATGATATTTTTCTTGGGCGCCATGGTTGCGAGTCCTCATCACTCGATGAGCATCTTCCCGTGAAATCGAAAAAAGGTTAAGTGAGTGTGTGTACTGTTGAATTAAAATATTGGAATGGATTGACAGGTTAAGATTGTCCCAGTGTGTGTAGTGGCTCTTTTGGGGGGGGGGGGGGGGACCAACCACGCAGAAAAGCAAAGCTGACAGAATTTGATAACAACAATGACAGCCCAAGTGCAGTCCCCAGAGTACTTTCTGTCTCTGTACGGAGTCCTTGTCTCGTCCTCGCCCCTTCACCCCCAACTGCATCTCCATCCTCATCTCTAGTCATCATCCGTCCATATGGCGGGAACAAAAGACGGATACAGCAGTCGTGTGATAGCAAGTCTACGTTTGGTCTACCTGCGGCGACAGCATTGTGTTGCAGCCGCCTCTCACCGAGCAGCTACTATGTAACACCCCATTTCAACGCCAATCACCCTACCCCTGCCACACACGCCCGGGCGTCCCAGAGAAACAAAAAGCCAGCAAGTCATCCGGCGCTCAAGAAAAAGAAAAAAAGAATCGTTAATGGCGGTTCGGCTCTAGCGTTCTCTAGCAGTTGGGATGACCCAGTCTCCCGAGGCTTCTAGATGTACTGGAGAGTATTGGGCTAGCCTTGTGCAATTTGTGCCAGTCGCCTGTACCTTGCATACGGGCCAGGGAGGCTGGTTTGTCGCGGGTAGAGCAGGTACTCGTATCGGCATGCCGCACCGAGGCAACCTGTCTGGTACCTTTTTTCTCCTTCTCGAGATCCCCTCTTCCACCACCTTGGTGCTTGACCGTTGACCGCCTTCGCAGCACCCCTCTCAGGTCTCCATCCTTCACCCCGTCTGCATCGCCTTGGTCCCATTTTCTTACGCATCTCATCCCGGGGGGCGTGCCAGGCAGCCCAGCCCAGACCGCGGACCAGACCAGATCATCAAACCAGGCCAAACCAGGACCAGACTCAACTTTGCAGGACTCACCCACACGCACCAAAGCACACCCTAGCACCACAGCGACAACACTGGGGCTTCTCTTCGCCCTCTGCGTCTTTGCGAGCCTGTCTCGCTGCCTCTTCCTCCCGGCATTGACCACTGGCCTCTCTGCTTATTTCGGGGCTCGGCGAATGTGTAGTCCAGGGGCAAGGGGGAAGGCGACCCCCTGCTCGCGCCCGTTGCCCGCAATCCCGACTGCAAAGGGCAAGGGACAGTCTGTGTCGGTGGACTGTGCCCATCATCCGATCTGCTGGGTGATCGCTGCGGCCCAGTCACCACCCAAAGGTTGGTCTCGCTCTGTTTTTGACTCTTTCCACGCCGAAATCCCGCCAGTCCAGCGAGACAGATTCCCAGCCGATGACGACGGGATGCACCCAGCGGCACCCACTCACCGTCACCATACCGACCACTAACGCATTGTGCCGTGCCAGTGCCTAACGGATATTGGCCGCAGTGAGGCGTTGAGGCCTTGTTCACTGTCTTCGCATTTGCCTCACCTTCGCCGCATTGCTGTTGACTTCCACGACGGGACCAGAATGACATCGACAGATCAACACAGTTGATTCCACAAAGACCACGCACGACCTGTGTTTTGGCCTGACCACCTCTCTGGGTCGGCCTTGGAGCATCCCTCCCGGTGTCGGCTGTGCCAAGTGCGCGAAACCACCAAAGTCCGTTGCCTTCGCGCAGCCGTCGTTCTCGCCATATCTTGCCGCAGCCCGCGCGACTCGAATAGCGTACAGCACGCGAAGCCCTCAGGGTACGTCAGTGCGCCCCATTTTTGCCTCGTCAAGACGAAGCAGCCTTGTGACTGCTTGGCTACCCCTAATCACAATCTCCAGCCACCGTGGCAGCCAGCCAGTACCAAGCCATTTCCGGGCTGGCCCAGCGAAAATGGTTCCCCCAAATACAGGGCACAATTTTTGGGATTCCATTCCACAAAAATTCCTCGCGGCATTCAAATCACTCCGGATAAAATGACGGGCTCGTCGAGGGCTCGAGGGTCCGGCCAAACGCGGCATTTTGGCATTTGTTGTTCCCGCAGCAAGGCCCAGCAAAAGCTGCAAAAGCCGCAATGGAAACGAAAGCAAATGCAGTTTTCCATCCATTCTGTCAACTTGGAAGTTGGATGAGATTGCAGTATGTAGCGACGAGAGAAATACCGCACGCTCCACAACCCGGGACACCGTGCCAGCTACAGTGTTCAAATGCTTTCATGGATATAGGTACTCTTCTTCTCCTCTACCATCACCCCCTCGAGGGTGTTCTGGCAGCGGAAATGACCCACTGGCCAAACATGACTGGTACACCGGAAGGGAAAAAAACCCCCAATTTCACACGCGCGCACATGGCCAGACAACACACGCACGCAAAGACACCCAACGACCAGCTCGCTAGCGATCCTCCTACGCTGTTAACACACAAACCAAAACATTGACGGCCTTCGCCATGGTGATCTTGCTGCCCCAGCTTGACGTTGGTCCAGGCGGCACTCGCCCTCGCCCTCGCCCTCGCGGTTCACGGCTCGCCTCCGGCAGGAAGGGCTTGTTTCCTTCTGCCACTCTATCCCAACACCGAGAGAGCCAGGCAACCTAATATCACCGGAGCAGCACCACCTGGTGTATCACACGGATGATACCCGTTTAGTCAATCACCGGTCTAGTGGTCTCAACCTGCTAATTGGCTGCAAGATCATGACCTGCCTCTCTTGGGCACCGGGATTCTTTGGCCGATTTTTTTTTTCTGATTTTTTTTTCTTAAAAAAAATTCAAAAAAATCGGAGCAGATGGACATCCTCGAGCTCCCTGTGAGGGGCCAGTCCCCATTTGCTGCAAATGGTTGCAAACTGGAGAAACAGGACGCTATGCCACGCTTTCGCCGTTGCGGCATGCACAGAGCAGCGAAGCGCACGGTGCTTTTCTCATTCATGTCCTCGCGGACTATTCAGGGGTGACAAAAAGGCTGGAGCATCCGTGCCACTGCGTAGGCATACCGACCACAGCACCGCCGGGAACAGAGCATACAGGAATTCACTTTGACCGAGATCCCACACCGCAAATCACGTGCCATTCTAGACGTCACCGTTGATCTCATACTGGGGGACATGGACACCAGAGAGTCGCATCCCCAGCAATTCAATCAACCGCCGTGCTTTCCAGTGAGACATATACTCGGTCTGCCGCGGGCGGCGCTCTCTCCTTGTGCTTGGAGGACATGCTCCCGTTAAGGGAAGGCATCGAGGCATCGAAATGGAAATTAGAATCCCACCAGACCTGCCAGTGGTTGCCGTTGGCGACAATGCCAATTCCCCGGATATTAGGAGACCGACTGAGCTGGGGGAATCTAATACGGGACCTCTGATTGGATGAAATTCTTGCACACAGGCCAGCCGCTCGATCTTCCCAGGACCTTGTCACCCAGGCGGTCTGCATAACCGAATCTGCGCCTCAAGGCCATCTACGAATTGCCAGCCCTGCGTGTAAAACGCCTTCACCGTTGCATCAGGGGTGGTGAAGAAACCTTTTGGCTGCTTCTGTTCGGGCATTCGATAAGGTAAGGCGTTTGATGATATGAAGGTCGACAGTTATAAAGGCAGCAATCATATATGAGGTGTGGTCAGCAATCGTCGATTAGATGGGCCAGCTACTGCTTCTCCTGATCATGAAGAGCGGCTTGTTCAAGCGCGGGATTACCTCCCAATACAGGTTGTTGCCAGGTTGCCGGAGGTGACATTAACGGAGAGACCGTCTCTCCAGCCAACTCGGCTTGCTCAAGCCTGGTCAAGCTCGGAGGCTTGGAAAGACTCACCTTGTCACATCCGTTGCGAGTCAGAGCGAACCTGATGGAAAAGCAAAATGTTGTAGGGAAACCTATCATGGCGACTCGGTCCTCACCCAAGTCGACCTATTGAATAGGTTCGATCCGAACAGACACGCAGCCGGTTGACCCGGCGGGTCGTGACCGCACCCCCAGGTGTGCACGACATCACGGACACAGTGCAGCCTCAGCGGTTGTCAACATAGTAGGCACCCCTGGAACAGCTGGAACAGGGTGTCTCTGGCAGTGCCTCGTGTTGAACACACGCGTGGACCGCCGCAACCCTAGAGGGAATCTGGCGCAGAATACCAAGACTCCATCAGCATGCAGGACGTGACACATTGAGAGAATCTTAGACGCAGCCACCTGATGGGGATATTTCACCAGGGAGCCGGGCTGGCGATCGACACTCTTGCCCGTGTGAGCCGTCCAAGGTGGTTGAGTCAACAAGCCGAGCCTGACGCCTGAGATCCGAGAATGGCATTGTGGAAAACAGGGTCGGTAGGGAGGTCGTAGTGTTCCGGAGATGGAGAGGCACGGCTGCACCGAACGAGGACGCATCGCCAATCCACCGGCGTGCCAGCACCAAGCACGGCGACCTGTTTCTATGAATATCTCCGTCCTTTCAACTGCGCCATCAACCGGCTACAACGCTACGGGACACTAGGAGGTTTGGACCCTGAAAACGGAGTCTCACGAGGACTGACAGCTTGCTTGCCTTGGACACGGAGAAGGGTTCACGCTTGATGCTCCAGAACAAATGACAGCTCATCTCCCATACTGGCCATTCGTCCGCAAGACCAAATAATCAGATCCAGTGACCTTTCATCACTTGGCTCAAGCGCCTGGGATCTCCCATACATGCACACATTAAGAGACAACACCACGAAAGCCTACGAGATTTTTCGAGACCCACAGGTGCAGAGAACATGCCACGATGTCATGCTAAAGTTCTCGTGCCTGTCCAAGGGTCCGACTCCACTGCCTTTTTCTAGCGGGTGGCAGGGCATCTTCCACCAGGGCTCCGTCAAGTGGATGCTCGACTTGAGCCAGCCCGAAAGGCATTGAGCCGACTTTTTGACAACTGTGGGACTATTTTCCAAGTCCTGTCCTGGTGTTTTGTTCTTTCTTTCATGGTTCCCCTCTTTTTAGCATGCCAACAGCCACCGTTCATCCGATTACCTGCAGATTGGGGCCATTGGGCACCTTCACCGCAACTGACTTTCGAGGGGGACCCGGACGGGACATGGCGAGAGCTCCAATCCGATCAGATGCCCCTCGTGGCCAAGGATCCATTACGATACTACGTCTAGTCAATGAGAACTTCCTGATCCATGGGTGTGCACTTTAGGCCACGTCAAGAACGTCTCAAGCGCAATTGCCGACAACGACGACGCCGAGTGCCACAAATGGCCAGGCAAACCCCCTCGATGCTCGATACGTAGTACCGAAGTCTCGAGCTCATCGTCAGGATTGACCGGCGCCTCGAATCAGGGACCGCTAGGCTGGGAAGACGCCGATGCCATCGTGTCCAAGCTTTTGCTAGCAGAAAACGAGATGCACGTCAACGAGATTTTTTTTGGATTTTTTTTTTTTTCTAGTGTTCAAGGAAAGCCCTCAAGCCAGTGAGAAATTATGGTCTGCATGGGCCGATCACGGTTCAACTCGTCATAGTTGACCAGCGATCTTCTCATGCCTATCCCTTCTCGAACACGATCTACCTACCACTCGACCGACGCCGAGGAGAGGCCTGTCGTCCGCTACGAGTTGACTCTCAGCCAATTGGCAAAAGCTGGCGGGCCTAAGTGCTGTTTCGCCATGCCGCGTTTTATGCTCCGATGCCTGCTATGGCCTGCGTTCTCGACCTCCGTCCATTTCCAAGGGATTGAGACTCTGCTCGCCGGAAGTGCAATCCAATCGTCAGCTCCACTGCCGCAGTCACTAGCACCAACGCTACTGGTCCAGTTGAGTCTCGTGTGCCTCCCCAGCCGCCCAGCAAATGCACGAACAGGCGGGCCTGGTGTACCTACATGATTCGACGGTTAGGCTACCAAAGCCGTGGCATGTCTGCATACGATACGCAGCCATTTCACACACCCGACGCCGACGGTTCCGTGTCATCAACTGCAGCTACGTTGCTATTCAAGCATCCCGCACCAATACTATTGGGGCAGACAGTGTAGGGGAGGCCTTCTTCTGCCACTGGACTTTGGGTGACGGCAGTCGACACTTTGCAACATGGCTCTCTCCCTAGAGTTTTGCCGCCAGCCTTGTCGTCGTGACTACACAACCCCGACAAACTCAAGAGTGACTGTGTGCCACTACATGCATCGACTGTGACATACACACATCTGGCCTACGTGCGATCGTTGCCCAACGCGTGGGTTGGTCGTGATACGGCAACGGTCCCTAGGTGGGCGACACAATCTTGAGCACCGTATCTACCGGCCGAAAGTCACGAAGAAACCACTCAGCTTGACCGACAGTCGAATGACTTGTGGCCTTTCTCCTCGCATTTCCCCGCAGACGAAACGTCAAACAATGGAACTCTGGGTGCCATCTTCGACGCCCCCTTTATCCAACCTCTCCTTTCCCCCACCGCAAAACATCGTGGCCCTTGGTGTTGAAGTCACGACGAGCTGCTTAGAAATGCCTTGTCTGGGCAGGTATGCGGCCGTTGACTGGTCGGGGCCTCTGGAACCGATGGAGCGGACGGTGTGCACCGCTGTCCTGGTGGAGATGGTCGAGGAAAGAAAATGCCGCGCTCCTTTGGAACCGTCGAGCGTTGCAGTCCAGTCGTTGCGAATTGCGACCACCCATATGCAGGTCGACGACGACGATGGGCAACGGCGCGTCGGCGCCTGGGGAGGGGTGACGGAAGATCCAAACAGAGATCCAGGAGGCGTGTCATACGGGTCCCTAGGGGGAGACATCGACCCAACTCGCCCGCCTTGTTCCGCACGACTACACTCAGTCGGGACGAGCGAAGCATCCAGCGGAACGCATCACCATCCACCACACTTCGGCGGTGTTGGTGTAACCCTCTTGACGTAGTCTTGTTCGCCACAGCTCAGCCCGTGACCCCCTCTCCTCGAGCTCCCCCCGATCCGCCCTTCGAACAAGCCCCCCAAAGTTCGAACTAGCCCGTCCCCCACATAAGACAGGGCATGGCGATGGACACGACCTGCACGTAACTGAGGGTCAGCCAAGGTTTCCAGAGCGAGGCGACGACGGGCTAGCTTGATGGCGCACGGTTCGATGCTCTTCTTCGCCCGCCCTCGGTTTACGTCGACGACCTGGCTGAGTGATCCCCAGGACCCCTCCCCAAAGCGGTGTTAGGGTTCGTGGGTTAAATCTGTCATGGCATTGGCCACGACTGCCGCAATCGACACTAACAAAAAGGACATTGGCTGCTACGCCAGTACCTTCGATGCTGTGTCATCCCGCCCACCGGATCATAGTCCCCAGACGCCGACGCCAACGCCGCCGCTGATGCTGGGGTGGGGAGACTCGGCCTCTTGCCTCGCCTCAGTAGCTCCAAACGGACACGCGTTTCCTAGAGTGCTTGCAGTAGTTCGTATCCTGATGGAAGAACGCGGCAATGATGGACGGAGAAGGGTCTTGCGATTCCATCTTCTTGGCTTCCACCAAAGGAAAGAAGGTTGCGATGCATGCCCTGTAGTGACTCCCTAGGTAAACATCGTCCGTCGTCCTCGGCTAAGTGTACACAGGAATCAATCAAGTCAGTCTGACCCATTGTTGTCTTGCCGCACCGCAGGCAGCTAAGTGCTGAATCGGCCAACGGGCGGCGCAACGTGCTCCTTCGTCCCCGCGTGTCTATTCCGCGGCCTGCGCTCCTACTACAACCCAGGTGTCAATAATCAGTCATCAACTCCCAATTTGTCCCATTCGCCTGCCCATCCCGTGTAAGCGCTTACCACGTTCCCTTCAAGGGAGACGTACGCGCACCGCGCCCACACAGCAGGATCAAATGTTTTCCTGCTGCCTCTGGGCACGCATAGGATTCGGCATAACATCGTCCGGCCCTTGCCATCTTTGGGATTGTGACTCCCTCAGCGCGTCCTGACGAGCTGTCATGGACATTTACTTGCTTGGGTAATAGTGGCAGCCACCGTCGGCATCATGCATCATCCATTGATATCGAAATCCGTCCGCCCTTTTGCCGATAAGCCACTGTTCGGTCGTCCGCCACGCCTCGCGCCAAACGCAAGACGGCCATTCGCGTTACATATCGACAGGGCAAGACAGCACCGTCGAATTGGTCCTTGATTTCGTGGTGTGGTTGGCTAGGCTGGCTATGGATGACACATGTACCCCGACTTCGTCCTGCTGGGAGCGACCATGCAAGCGGTGAGCAAGGGACCTGCGGCGCTGCGCGACCTAGGCTTATGTCTCGATCACCACACGTCTATCCTCCGGCATTCGTTCACCTTCTCGAGCTGCCATTTGTTTGGGGACTTTGCTTCTTGCGGTTTGGTGATGTCTCGGGAATCGCAGACAAACCCTAAAGGCAAGATAGGATAATGTTGGGGCTCCAGGCTCGTCGTTGACTGCCCTGCCCTGCCCTTACCCTCAGCGCCGCGCCCTGCAGCAGCGGGCGGTCAGCGGCGGCGGGGGCGCGTGATCTTGCACTCACCCACACGTACACGCCCACGAGTGGCTCACGCTCACGCTCACGCACGCTGGGCATCGAGCGGAGGATTGATTATTTTGGGTGGTGTGCTGTGCTGGGCTGCATGGTGTGGTGTAGTGTGGTGTGGCCCGGTTTTGGTTTGCGTTTGGCCGGATTGGTGCTTGGGTCCGGGGGCGAGGGCTGCTGTGTGGCTGCTGCGTCCCCGTGTCCCGATGACAAGGCATGTCCCCCATCCTTACCGGATCGTGCCGTTGGGTTGGACGTCCGGTCATACTTTTTTTTTTTTTTTTTTGGTCGGACGGCCGGTTGGGAGGGTGACTAAGCCTGTGCTTTGGTCCGACGCTCGTCTCCGTGGTGTGAGTGTAAGTGAGGCCGGATGGTGCCGCCTTGCACAGTAGACGCGACGAGTGCCCGTCTTGTCGCGAGTTGTCTTTTACGTGAAGAACCGTGTAAAAGATGTAGCAAGAAGGCTTTAAAACCTCAGATAGCAAATTCTAGCATTGATTTTCGGCACCACAAATGAGTGTAACATGTGTCGATGCTCGAAGATTCTCGTCTTGTTATTTGATGCAGTGTATCTACAACGCATGGTATCCGCTGCACGATGCGTGCGTGCATGCTCGAGTCTCCGTGGACCGAGGGACCCCCTTGGGACGGTCGTCAAGAGACCATGTTTCGATCATGGCATTTCATTGCTCAGGCCAGCCCGCGGTCTACCACCGCCGCCGTAACTACTGTAGGATCAGAATGTGAGTCCGTTTTGCAGTAATGCATGGCCCGTGACGGGCATCTATTCCTGGACACTCCCACGACGTCGGGCCACCCCCGAGGTCCCTCCCATTCTGCTGTGACGACGTCGTTACAGCCAGTGAGTGAGCGCGTGTGTGTATGTGTATTCGTGTGGAACGGAGAGAGGACCCTGTGTGTCTGCCGCCCCGACACGGGGGGGGGGGCTCGTTGAACTCTAGGAGTAATGTCACGGGGCTCCGCGGTTACGACAAGCTACAAACTCTATTATTCGTCACTGTGTGATCTTTTTTGGTGCTACTCGCCCTGGGGTACCTGCGCGTCTGCGCGTTTGCGGGTGGTTCTGAGGGGCCCTTTTCTTCGGACGGATCTGGCGCTGCGCGGGTGTATCGGGTGGTGCTTTGATGGCGTGGTTTTCTCTCTTCCTTGCCTGGTCTGTGACAACGGCCCGAGTCGTCGTCGTTAAGGGCTTCGAAGGCGGCAAGGGCCGTGGCTTGGAGACGCCTGGATAGTCGCTGTCAGGAGATCCAAAGCGCGGGACCCGAGACGGGAGGAGGCAAGCGTATGGGAAGACGGGATTGTGGTCGTCTTATCGCCAGCTTGTAATCGGGGTCTAGGGACTCGACAGTGCACGGGGCCCCCCCTGGTTGTATGATTGGGGGAGAGAAGAAATTGTTTCCTTAACCTATGATGATACAAGGGCCGAGACGACGGGTTGAGTTGAGATCACGGGATGGGAAGCTTTGTGTAGTTGATGGGATGAACTTCACTTGCGCGAGGGAGAGAGAGGGTACGCGGTATAGTGTGGGAGAATGCTTGGGGAGGCTTGTGAGGGTTCCCGTCAGCGAGGTAGCTAGGTGCCGCGGTATCGGGACATCTCTCACGGGATGATGGCGTGCCCATGATGGCGGCTTATCGCTACGCATGAAGCAGGATTGGAATGGGCGGTGCTCACAGAGTTGACATGGCAGACTCTGGAGAGGTGAGGAGAGGGTGGACTCTCGTCTACAAAGGGAATCCTTTGGCTGTTTGAAGCCACGGGCCAGCTGCTATGCAGATTTCGGGGTCAGGTACAAACTAGACGGAGGGTGAGAGTGATAGGAAGCCGCATCCTCCTCCCCATGTTAAAATTGTCGTGCTTCCTCGTTATTTCTCGACTTTGATTCACCACGGTCGTCTTATGGTGGTCTAAAGCATCGACGATGTATTACAGAGGGGGTCACATACACCACAACCTCCCAAGGGCTGGATGACGGCTCGCCCGTGGTCTGGAGATGTTGTGCTGTACAAATTGTGTGATATTACTTGCAGATATGACGCTAATGCCAACGACCTTTGATTCCCTTCGGTTAAACGTAGACAAGCACAGTTATTGACAAGCAATTAATCCTCAGCTGGATGGATCTTTCTTCTCAGACAGGAATGATGTAGGAGCTAGCCGCGGGCTTTATCAACCGCCAGCAGATGGAGGATGTCTTTTATCCTTGGGGCAGATTGTTTGCAATCAGGTAGGAAAAAAACCGGGAGGGGGGTGGGGTCTTGCGTGTTGAAGCTTCGTGTGTCGAGACCTTTATGTTGTTCTCATGGAAGAACACCCAGAGAGAAGTAGGAGGTAGGAACACATGATCTAATAACAGGCAAACCGAAAGGCTCGGAACATCCGGTAACTTACGAGCTGATTTATTCCCACAGCCCGTTTCTCGAAATACGGCTGATTAACCTGCCGGTGACGGAGAAGAACCAGGTATCTGGAATCAGTCTCCCTAGGTTGAGCCGCCATCTTCACTGCTATTCAAACAACAGCTGATCTGGTGGTGTGAATGACGCCGAGTGAAGATAGTGCCAACGCCGTGCTGCCAGAATTGTTTAACCTCGAGTTACAACTACATATATATAATTGCTGAAGCCCAGTAACGAACCGACACCAATGGTGGTGGCAATCTCTGAGGGGGGCCTTCCAGTACGTAGTTTACTGAGTTGTGAATTACGACGAAGGAAGGTGAATAGCAGGCCCGAATAATTCGAAAAGGTGACGGGTACGGGAGCCACTGCAGTCACATTGTGGGTTAAGACGACGCCTGTTTAAGCATGGAAGCAAGACAGGCCCATTGTGCATCGCCAGGATCATCGTAGGCTGACGGGAAAAGTGAGATACCGCGACCGATGGTAGTCTTCACATTCTACCCGAAAACACATGTTCAAACACACGAGTCCGTTGTCCATAGGCTATTTTACCAATGTCCAAAGCGTGTCACCCCTGGCAATGATATTTTTGCCGCGAAGATTGTCTTCTCTAAATAACGCAGTTCGGCATACAAGCCACCACAAGTATGTTTGCTTGATAGTGCTGTTTCAATGAGATCATTTTGTGTAGCGTGTGAAGATGGAAGATGGAACCCCCTTCGTGTAGCCTAGCACGCCGCCTAGTCCATGCTTTGAAAGTACTTGATGCAACACTCGAATCTATGGAAGCATCGGGCAGTAGCAGCGGTATCTTGAGTTGCTCTTCGTTGTCATTCAAGTACTTGAGGCCTGTGTGCTCACGAGTACGTTGAGCGCAGGGGTCAAGGACAGCTGCTTGAAACTCATTAAAGGAGAAAGGGGTTGGCCAGAGCATACTGTCGTCTGCTGCATCACAGCCGGATCTCCGAACGAGACTTGGTATCCACCGGCCGCCCCCGGTTTGATATACAGAGGGCGTGGCAAGCGTGATGTTATGTATGCGCGGGCATCCGTCCCATACCAGATAGTCTATGCCGCTGGATGAGCAAGCCGCAGTCTCAGCGACATGGGCTTCGGACGCGTTGTTCGGACTCCAAACCATCATGATCTCACGAACCTCCTTTGACACCAAATCCGAAGACCCACACACTCGTTTGTCTTCAAGAAGCACAACAAGATATAGGCAATCACTTATGAGCCATTCATGAATCGTTCTAGTCCTACATACTGTCCATACCTCACAACCCCCCAAGGCTCTCATCTCATCCCCGAAACATATCTTCTCTCTTTTGACAGAAGAACTCCAAGGCGGCAAAAAAAAAAAAATATCAAAGAAACAGCAATATTAACACCAGCAGACAATTAGTTTTGCCACCGTTTCTTCCAGTTGACCTTTAACCGACTAACCCCCCAAAACGCCGGGCCAACAAAAAAGCAAAGAACCCAAATCTTCCTCCAGGCAAGAGACCCATCACGTAAACTTGATGCGTCGGCATGTTACGAACCACCCATCATCACAGTGTTTCCATGGAACTCGGGCCGGACGACCAACTTGGCCTCCTTCTTAACCACGCCCTGAGAGGAGTCAAACTTCATCACTTTCCCCTGGGCGTCAATGCCTGACTGAATCTTCCCGTGAAATGATTCGGACTTGATCATCTTGCCCTGCGAAGACTCTGACATACCCACCCTCCCCTGGGACGACTCCTTCTTGAGCATCTTGGTCGGAGGCCCGTCGGGCTTAACACTGAACGCTTCGTAAAACCCGGGCTTCATCTCCGCCCCGTGTCCGCACTCCTGAATCCTGCGGCCGCAGAAGTTGCAGCCGCGGCCGGTGAAGGTCGACTCGAAGCGGCCGTTGGGCGTGCCCCTCACGCCGTGCTCCCGGACTAACTCTTTCTAAGAGTGTCTGCCCTGCGGCACGACCGATTTGTCGATCCGCAGCTTGCCCCGTGCCATCTTGTCCTTCTCGTCACCGAAGCGCGACTCGAACTCCCGCTGGTCGGCCTGGTGTCTCTCGAGAGACTCACGGCACTCGGGCGGCAACATGGACTTGATGTCGTCGCTGATGGCCAGAATGCCGTTGAACGGCTTCAGGAAGTCCGGAACCTCGGCTGGTCGGCGTCCAGCGGACTGAACGCCCGCGCGTGGTGTCTCGTAGACGATATCCACGACGTTGAAGTTGCGTTGGACTGCCGATGGCACGGTCGGGAAGGCGCTGTTAGGCTCGCTGGCGGTGCCAGGGGCAATGGCCTCAACTCGCGCGCGGGTTGGTTGCGTGTTGACTGGCTGGTGCATCAAGTTTGTGTGAATGTCGTAGGCGCCGTGGCGTAGCGTCGCCATACGGATGGCGTTGATGCGGCTGTTAAAGTCGCTAAGATTTGTTAGCATGTGACGCTGTACTGGGAAAACCCGATCCTTACCTAGCCGCACGGGCGTGCTCCAACTGCCAGTTGGTATCATTCACGTTGACACGCTTCTTCTTGACCTCAGTTAGACCAGCAAGAGGGTCTGACGCAGCCGGCGTTTGATTGGTATGGTACACGGCACTCGCACCGAACCACGCAACGTACTGGTTGGTGTTGTACGGCTGGCTGGGGTCGAAGACGTCCGAGGGATCCGCAATAGCTCCCTCGACAACACCGGCCGCGCGCATATCCGCAACGCGATAGTCGTCGACAATGTTCCGGCCACCAACGATGATCCTTGCGCCGAACTCGACAAAGACGGAGCGCGCCGTGACGATTCCTATGGCACGGCCCTTGTACGAGTGAGGAATGATATTCCGCTCGATCATGTCCATTTTTTCGTCGTCGCTCACAATGATCTTGTAAAGCTTGGGGTGCTTGTTGAAGAAGAGGTAACTGTCGCGGAAACCGACGCACCGCGCAGGCTCCGTTGACAACATGTACTGCCGCTCGCCGCGATCCTTGACAGTAAACGTTCTGCAACGGTACTGACGGCCGCCCTGGAGGTTTCCGAGCTTGTCGACCTTAGTCTCGCCCTCCGAGTCCTCGGGCAGAACACACTCGTCGTCGACAATGTCGACTTCTGTGCCCTCCTTGTCGATCACCTGCTTGAGCTTCGGAGGAGCCTGGCCAGGCGCTGGCCGGCGACCGCCTCGGCCGCGCCATCCGCCACGACCTCTCCGGCGCGGGGTGTCGGCTTCGGATGCGGGTACGGTGATCATGTTGTCCCAGCCAGGTGGCTTGTTCTTCGGAGGTCGTCCAAGTCGCTTCCTACGGATCACCGGCTCGGTAGGAGGGGTCGGTTCTTTGGCCGAGGGCTCAGAGTCCTCTGCTTCGTCGTTCGCTGGCTCTTCCTCGCCGTCTTCCTCGCCTCCTTCTTCCTCACCCGATTCGTTTGCCTTCTCCTCTTCTTCATCGTCATCGTCCTCTTCGGGCTGCGCCTCGTGCTCAGGCTCGGATTCGACAGCTTCAGCGACGGGTTCGTCGTCATCAATGCCTTCGAAGGCTCTGGGTGTGCTTTCTGAAGATCGAATTTAGTCAGTAAAGCGATCGCGTTACTGTTTCACTTCCAGAGAATACTACGAAACGATACGTCCTCACTTGAGGGGTAGTCGTTCAAGGAGGGGTACTGGGAGAAACTTTGCAGTTGCAACCCATAAGAACACCTCGCACTACAAAAAAATCCGACATAAATCATTTGCCCAGAATTGCAGAGAGTTGTCGCAAGCAATCAATCTCCAAAGCTCAAGGTAAAGCGACAAGGGAAGATGAATAAAAGCTTGTACGTACGGAGTGCAGCAGAGGCGCGCTTGGCCGCGGCCCTGCCTGACCGAGAACGACGTCCAGACATTGCGGGTCGACAGAAAATGGAAGCTTTGCGATCGATGGCGAGGCTGCAATGCGGCTTTGTAGGTGCAGTTCGTAGGATCGCGGGTGTGCAAGGCTGAATGTCGACTGGCACTGGTTGAGATGGAGTCGCGACGCGAAGGGCAAGGCTCAGAATGTCCAAGGGCGGGAAAAAATAATTGGGGTCTCCTAGCTTCGGTCTGATTGGCCGACTCACACGTGTGTACTGATATTAGCACTGTACGTATACACACTGTACCCGCATCCTTACGATAGCGCTCAGGCCAATTCAGTCACTGATCGCAAATACACCCGCTTCACAGGATACCGTAGTATATCTAGTACGAAAAGACAGAGATTTTTGTAATTCTTTCGTCTATCTCGGTATTTTTCTTGGTGCAAAGCAACCCAAGCAACAATCTGGGAATATTATGCAATTAAGCCGCCCCAGTCCTAGCAAATCCCAAAATTCAATCCTCATCAAGCGGGCAAGCAAGCAAATTCTGTCCGTCCGTGATCGACCTCCAAGCTCTGATCTTCCAAGAGCTACGAGAACGCGCCATTCCAGGCGACTAGAGCCGATCCGAACCAAGACGATGGGCACAGGGAAACCACCCCTAAACGCCCGAAAGAAATCATTGGCACACCACAATCGCGGTTGTCTTATCAAGCATTGCAGCCGGCTGCATAAGGCCGCCAGTGATTGTCATCGTCACCGGGTCGCACTGCGGCAGCTGAAAAGACGACAGTGTCTCGGAGTCGACTCACTCCTCATCTTTGAGAATGATTTCTTCATCCACAGTGATGTGAGGGCAATGCGTGCCAAAGCACTTGTTAGGGCAACCGGGTACCTTCTAGTTAACCGGAAGGCCGTCGATTGCCTTCTGGTCAGCACCCCACTCCTTCTCGATCAGCCTGTCGCGAGCCTGGTACAGGAACCGATAGGCCGTCTTGATAGTGCCATCGCTAACACCGGCCACCGAAGCAATCTCCTTGGAAGTTCTCACCTCCTTCATGAGGTGAGACGCCATGTAGATACAGGCGGCGGCTACAGAAAGAGGCGACCGACCGGCCAACTCCGAGACGCTAGAGGTCTTCCTGGCAAGCGCCCGCGAGACGTTCTCAATCTTTTGCGCATTACGGAAGTTGAGGTTGGAGCAGAAACGAGTGCAGAGGTCCTCGGCGCTGGTGGAGGCACTGGCCTTGTAGCCGTCCAGGTTGGACAGAGAGCCTGCACCACGAGGGTTCTCTTCCTTGATCTTCTGCAAGAATGACTCGAGCTGCTTGAACACCCTGCCAATCTCTTTCTTCGAGACGTGAGTGACCTGAAAGATCTCACGGAAGGTACGACCGACACCTGTCTGACGACAGGCGATGAAAATGCAGCCTGCGATGACAGCCTCCTGAGGCTTGCCCTTCATGAAATTGTGGTCGTACGTGAGCTTGAAGATGTGTTTGGCAGCGTCGGAGACGTTCTTGCCGAGGTTGATACTGTCGCAGAAGGCACCAATCTCCTTGTAGGCCTGCATGAGCGACTTGCTGGCCTTGTCGTTCTGCGATTTGTTCTGGAGACGGGCAAGCTGCTTGGAGTCTCTGCCGTCGCCAAAGGCGATGGTGGTCTCGAGCTGAGAGCCGTTGAGCAGGGGGTTGACGGCGTCACCGACACGGGAGGGATCGTCGTTGCCCTGGTCGTCGTTGGCGAATGTACGCCATTCGGAGCGAGTGTCAATGATACGCTCACCGACAACGAGGCCACAGGAGCCACAGACCATATCGCCGGAGGAGAATTCCTCGACCAAGTGAGGAGGATATTCCTTACAGTCGGGACACATCACAACCATGTTGAGATCGTCCCTGAATCCCTCGGGATTGCCATTCTCGTCCGTCGCGGCACCGTTGGGGCCGAGCATCTTGGGCTTGTACGGCTTGGCAGTGTAGATGTTGTTGACTTCGTCGAAAATTTTGCGACGACGCTTGAGTTCTTTTCTTCTTCGCCGGAGTTCCTTGCGCTTGTTGACTACAGCCTTGTAGGTTGTGGAGTCTTCCTTCGCCGGGTTATTTGTTTGTGTCCAAAGGAGGTCGGTAGCAAGCTGAACAAAGAGCGGCGAATGCAGCTTGGCGGTGTTTGTAACCGGTTACTTCGGCCAAGAAAAGATCGCCTCAAAGGACGATGCTGAAAACTGCTTCGGAACCGAGGTAGGCTCTCGATCCCTCGCCGGGCAGCAGGCGAAAGGGTATAGATAGAGGATCCTCAGGCGGCTGATCGCTTTTCTCTTGATGAACGGCAGAAGACTCGTTCAGCGGGGAAGTGACGAAAGGCGCTCGGGGGATACCCTAACTACGCAAAGAAAAAAGGTGAGCCATGACTTCCTGACCTGCGGCAGGAGTATCCTCTTCTCACCAATAAAGCGAGCCTTTGACGGAAGGCGCGAAAGACGAGGAGGGAGAGGAGGAGAAGGAGGAGGAGGCGAGAAAGAAGAGGCTCTGTTTGCCAGCCGACCGATTCTACCAGTGAAGGCGTCCGAGAGTGGCGAACAAAGACCCGAGTGCCAGGTCGCGGAGCAGTCGGCTCGAAGGGCTCGTGTGCGGCAGTCGCAAAGTTGCTCAGAAAAAGTCGATCGACGGATTTTTCGAGATTCGTTGCGGCGGAGGCCGACGATTTCTTCGTAAGGCGAGCGAGTGACGTCGAGAGAGGTGGGTTGTAGGGGGGAAAGCGTCCAGGCTGAGTTTCGGATTACGGATGAGGACTTTGACCTGCTGGGGGGGGAGACGTTAGGCAGGCGGTGGCAGGGGCCAGTAGCGAGGATGGGAAAACGGACAGGACGGGATGACTCAGCAAGCCGGAGCCGGAGCCCGTACGGTACTTGAATCTACACCATCAGTGAGTGGGGCTCCTTCACTTTGGTCCATCGAATCTCGAATCTTCCAGCCGACCAAAGGAAGGCTCAGGTGATTGATTCATTACTCACATTTCTCACCAATAAAAAAAACACAGGATTCTTATGCGTCAAGTATTTTTTTATTTGTATATTCAGTCGTGGGTATCAATACAAAAGAAAGTGGTAAAGAAGGTATAGGAAGTCTTCAGAGGGCGCTTCAGGCCGCGTCTGCCAATTTCAGGTCGCTCATCATATCATATCATCTCATCTCGTAACAGTACAGTCTTTCAAGGCAGATGCACATTGGCATCTGAAGGCTTCGGAAGTGACGGCAGCGGTCGCGAAATCCCTTCCATTGCCGACACAGCTGGAGGGGGTACGGTCTTCTCAACTAGTGGCGTCCGGCTTGGCGACGGCGACGGCGACGGCGACCTCGATTGCGGGGTCAGCGGGAGCTCGACCTCGACACCGGGATGGGGCTCGACGTAGGGATGGCGTGCAGACGAGGCAGACGAAGCTGACGAGGACGTTTCCGATCCGGACCTCATCCTCGGCATCCAGACGCCCGAAAACAGGCGTCCTTGATGATGTTCCTGTTGTTGCTGCAGCCCCGAGATGCCAAAGTCCTCGCAGCTGTTCTGCCTCGAGGGTTCGCGGCTGGCGAGTGACTTGCGGATCATGATGATGCGCTGCATCTCCTCCTCCTCGAGGCGCTCGATGGCACTGAGCTTGCGGCGGCGTACAAACTCCTTGCGCGTGAGGTAGGGGTCCCGCCGGCATGCCTCGCGGAACTGGGCGTTCTTCTTGCGGTCGAAGAGGTAGAAGAGTGCTGCCGACATGATGGCCGATGCGCAGAAGACGATGATGACAATGAGGATTGTAGTGGTATTGATGTTTGAGGACGAGGACGAGGACGACGAGGGGGATGTCTCGGTGACGGTTTCTGATGGGCCGCCGAGGCCGGTGGATGCGTCTATCAGCGTTGGTGTAGGTGATGATGTGTATGACTGTGATGTTTGTGATGTTGCTGTTGTCGGAACTGCTGCTGCTTCTGATGCTTCTCGTCCGAGTCTCTCGAGAATGGCAGGTGCCATGGCTTCGTGATGGTATTTATGTTGACGTGCGTGCGGCCTCAAGGATGTTTGTTTATTGACAGCGGGCTAGAACAAATTCCCAGTCCGCCCGCAACCCTTCTCGCCCGGCCTTATCCTCGGGGTCGTAGCTGGAAAAAGAGGAGAATAGTTGTGAAAAGCTTGAGAGATGGTGCCGCGATAGCCTGCGTGGCGTGCGACGGAGCCGGCCACCGGTGGTGACAGTGGACGGGTAAGGTGGGTTGGGCTGGGGGGTGTATGTGTGTGTGGGTGGGAAGCTAACGATACTCCGGACGACGACTGCACCCAAGCGTGGGCTTCACCATGTGTTTATGTTATGGCTCTCGCTTTTACGTTGCTCGAGCTTCAGAGAGTCAAAGGCGGGCATGAAGACGAGTTCTGTGCTTCGAGAGCCCGTGTGTGATGGAAAGTTCAGAGGGATAGAGGACGGGGAGGAATGAGAGGTGCCCTTTATTACATGGCCCGGTTCGGTTCGAGACAGCATCTTGAAGAGCAGAGCTTCGCACACAGCTTTCAATGCAAGCATGGGTTACTAACCCCCGGCAGAAGCACTCACTGCACAGGCATATGGAGCGACTCTCTCTGCGAAGAGGAGAGGGCCGCATCCCTCGAGCCTGGGGGGGGGGGGGGGGCCATCCGGCCCCGTCCTGCTTCCATGAACCGTTCTTTGCTGTTCGCAGGCGATTATCCGACAGTAAGGTTACGGGCCGCGCCGGAGGTCTACTATACGATCAGCCGATGCCGTACGGCGTCGGAAACCATACCATGCTTTGTGCAATCTTGTTTTACTTTTTTCTTTTCCTTCTTCACTCGTTTCCGAAGCGAACATAGCAAGATCTCTCAGCTACCCAGCTCGGTCAGAAGCCTGATTCGGGACCACACACACAGAGGGCGGGGCGTGGTCCACGAAAGCCTATAAATAAAAGATCATGGAGGTCTTATACGTGCATCACGTCACAGCATTGTTCGCGGCAAGACGGACGGCCGAACAAGGTCTTGAAGAGCAGACGGCTGACCTGGCGCGCGTCTTACAGGCCCGAGGTCGAGACGGAGCCGGTGGCGGAAAAGAGCGAAAAGAGCCTCGATATGGTGAGGCTCTTGATGAAGAAAGGCTTGCTGTCGTTTACCGTCGACCGGCGCCCACCCGACGACGAAGACCCAGGCCCGTATCCGGACCCCATTGGGTTCGTGGGCATCACGAGCCCGCCGCAGGTCACCTTCTTCTTTGACCGGGATTCCTGGGGGAACGGATACGCCACGGAGGCCTTGCAAGCGCTTTCTGCAGGAGTACTGGGGTGTGTTTCCGAAGGGCCTGCCGCTCCGTGAGACGGCGCCGCAGAGCTATACCGAGAGCGAGGTGAGCGAGTATAGCGATGAGAGCGAGGACAACTAGGCTGGAGGGCGCGCCGGGAATGTCCTCGAGGCGCACGTTCACGAGGGAAACCTGGCCGGTGAGAAGGTGCTGAGGAAATGCGGGTTTGCAGTTGCGAGGAAGGAGTTCACTTCTGCGCATGGGCGCTACGATGTTCCGGTCACGGTGTTCAGCTTGAGGGGGCGGAAGCGCTCGGACAGGCCTTGGAAACACATCCATCAAGAGCAAAGATGGAGTCGAATGGCATCATGCAGAGTTGACGGTGAACTTGTTTGGAAGTAAAGCGTCCTCGAGGCTCTCTAGTATTATTGCAACCAGGCCCTGGATATGATTGACTTTTCCCGACTTCTAATACCGAAAACCGAAAACCACGTCTATACCGAAAACGCCAGCCACCTATCCCAGGTGTAATATCCCATCTCCCGTCGTACAGATGTATGAGGGTATCAAGTTGTAGTAGTAAACAAGCTCAGGACCGCCAGAAAAATGTGGAAGTAAGGAAACAGGCATAAAGTGTCGTGAGATCTAGAAACGCCCGCCACGCCTTCCCCCGCCGCGGCCACCACCACCTCCACGACCACCAGAACCACCACTGCGGCCCTCTCCGCCGCCGCCACCGCCACCGCGGTGTCCGTGGCGACCCTTGGGCGCATCCGGAACGACGACGAGGCCTCTGGTACCGCGGAGACCCATCTTACCGATGGTGCTCTTCTGGATAGGGGGCGTCTCGGGGGACGCAAGGGCGTCGCGGGCAAAGATGTTGCCCTCGGCGACGAGCTGCTCCTTCTCCCACTTGAGGGGCTTCATCCAGTTCTTGTAGTAACCCAGCCATGCCTGGTAAATCTTGGCCTTCTGCGCCTCGTCGATGCGCTGCTCGGCGATTTCGTACACCTGCTCGGCGGACGAGAGGTCGGCGGGGCGAGTCTCGAAAGAGATCTCCTTGAGGGTCCACTGCGGGAAGAAGCCTTCAACCTCGGCGACGATAAAGATGCCGCGACCCTCGGCGCCCGCGCGGGCGGTACGGCCGAGGCGGTGGATGTACGACTCCTTGTCGGCGGGGATGCCGACCTGGAAGACGGAGGTGACGCCGGGGAAGTCCATGCCGCGGGCAATGACGTCCGTGGCGACGAGGATGCCGGACTTGGAGTCGCGGTAGTCGTTGGTCGTCTTCGTGCGCTTGCTCTGGGAGATGCGGGAGTGCAGGACGGCCGTGGGAGGCATGCCGGGGATATTCGCGAGGACGTCACCGTAGAAATCGGCGAGGGCAGCCGTCGGGGCAAAGATGATGGCCTTGAAGGTCTCGGGACCGACGTGGGCGGCCTCCTCACGGATGGCACCGACCATGGCGGGGGCGACGGCGGCGAAGGTGGGCACTTTGATGAGGTGCTGGGGAACGCGCTCGTGGGTGTTGGCTTCGCCGGCCGGGATGGTGGAAATGAACTTGTAGCCCTTGGAGAGGACGAGCCCGGCTACCTGCTCAACATGAGCGGCGATGGTGGCGGAGAAGAGCATGCCTTGGCGGTTGGTCTGGGACTTGTCGGGAAGGGCGCGGACGATGTCCTTGAGGGCGGGCATGAAGCCCATGTCGAGGAGGCGGTCGGCCTCGTCGAGCACCAGGGTGTCAAGATGGCGGAAAGATTCCTTGATGTACTCATTTGACAGGTGGTCGATGAGACGTCCGGGGGTGGCGATGAGGATATCGCAGCCGTTGAGGATCTGCTTCTCCTCGCGGTCCTTGTTCGTGCCTCCGATGGCGATGCAGACGCGGTACTGCGGGAGACGCTGCAGGAGAGCCTGGGCCTCCTTGGCGATTTGCATAGCCAGCTCGCGGGTGGGCGAGATGACGAGGAGAGAGATTCCGGCGCCGCGGCCGCGGTTGTTGGTGATGAGCGTCTGGATGGCAGGGAGGAGGAAGGCAATGGTCTTGCCCGTACCAGTCTTGGCCTGGACGAGGCAGTCGCCGCGCTTGGGAGGCAGAAGCTCGGTCAGAGTGGCCGCCTGAACGGGCATCATGTGATCGAACTTGAGATCCTGGGTGATGGCCTGAATCAGGGCCGGGTTGACGCCCACCATATCGGCGAACCTCGGTGTGTCCTCTGGGACGGGCTCGGTGAGGGGCGGCGCAGTGCTCTGAGGCGCTGCTGCAGCCGGCGCGGACGCGGGCTGGGCCAATCTGGGAGACTCATTGTATGGCGCATCCCGACGGTCGCGTCTGGGACCACGCTTCTGGTTCGAGCCTCTTCCTCTGCGGTCCATGATGTCGATTTTGGGGGGGAGTGAGTTTCTGGAGGTTTTACGGCGAGAATTTTCAAGCCGTGTTGAGAGGTGATGTCAAAGGGAAAATTTCCTGGAACAACAGGGACCTGACGAAACCGCTCTAGGCTAGTTCTAGCGCGCTGCGATAAGAAGCTCCGGAAGGAGCGATAAGGATTTTAAGGGTCCTGTGTGAATGCTCACCGCCCGCTCCGCTTTGCCCCTCCCCCGCTTCTTTTACAAAGGCAAGCTGACAGAAACCAACACTCGGAATTACAAGTCTTCACCAACTCTCTCTCTCTCTCTCTATATCTCTTTTGTTCTTCCATAGTGACACTTACCCTTTGATCCTTCTGAAGATTTTTGTTTCTAAAGACAATAGAGAAAAGACGAAGATACTTGTAATATCCGTCAAAATCTTTCTGTCAGTCGTGAGACGGGTAAGTCATCGCAGCTCAATGCCACTATCGACGTCAACGAAACTTCATCGCGCATTGTCAATTACGTCACAATGGCACATAGGCTTGATGTGGTCTTCGTAGAAGACGGTTTATCTCATTTCAATCTCTATGGACACAAAAGCAGATCAGATGAATGTCTCTCCCAGATCGTGTTTTCCGCCCTTGACAAGCCTCGGAACCTGGCTTGGCAACGAGCATGGCCACAAAGCACGTCAGTATCCTGACGAGCTACCTCTCATTTTTGGAATACTCAAAGACAAATACGTACAGCACTACGTTAAATATTGCCACGATATAAAGAAACTATCTAGCGCTCTAATCTCATATAGGACCTCATTTTGGAAGTACATACACTCCTAGCCACAAATATAATGCCGTTTGGGAAGCAGAGAACTATACCTGACTCTCCGACCACCAGCATCTTAAAGTTTTCCAACTCTATATGCATGTCAAGTTCGAGAAAACAGTCCAAGTTAACCTGCGAAAACTCGGACTATCCCAGGTGCTTAGGTCAGTGCTATGCATGAGGCAGCTACTGACGGCGGGATCGAGATGGTGTTACAGGCGGTGAGGATGATGTGAGCGATGTTGGTGTCACAGGCGACTGCTGCTGCTGCTGCTGTTGTGTGTCACCATGCGGCGGCGAAGACCACATTAAGCTTGTGTGCTCTGGTGACGCAAAAGTGAGTGATGAAGCTGGGCTTGTCAACATGATAGTAGAAGACATCTGATTAGGGATTGAGACGTTTGGGCGGCGCGGATCTTCTGCGGATGCAGGGAGTTCATGATGCTGCGTGGAAGAGGGCGAGGGGTGGTGAACAAGTGGAACCTGGTCGAGTTGATATGATGCCTGTATTGGAGTCTGAGGAACAGCTGTTGAGCTACACTCAAGGGGCGATTGCGGAGTGCTCTGGCGATGAGAGCTGCTTCGACTAACAAGGTGGCTGGGCTGTCGTTCGATGCTGGGAGAGGGAGAGATGGCAGGGCCAACCATGACTCGCATTCGTTTGTCGATGTCCTGGCACAAGCTTCCTAGAAACATCTTGTAGATGTCACCGTCTGCATGTTCCGTGTCAATCAGATCACTGCAATCGTGTTCAGTAAACCATGAATAGGCATGAGTTTGAGATGGATGTTCTTACGGGCAACCATAGAGTTTCATGTCGTCATCCAAACGCCGTAGTCTCTCGACGGCATTCAGGTCGTCGCCAAACTGAACGAATTGTAGAGTTACTGGGCGGATTTTTGATATGTCCCTTTGCTCCTGGACCCTGCCAGGTTGTATATACGGCAAGTCTCCGTGCAAGTCTCTAAGCTCATAGAATATTGATCTGAGGTAGACATCGATGGTGTTCTCCATTCGCATGCCATTCCAGATGCCATCTGTCAAAACAATGATTGTCTTTTTGCGTGGCGGAGATTTGGAGGCCAGTGCTCGCGTGTAGCCGTTGATGATCCGCGTGAGTTCTGGTACAATAGTAGTGTTGACTACTTGTGCTGATGACTGGGCTTCGGCTGGCTCAGCTATTGCCATAGCCTTAGTGAAATGTTTGAGTTGTTGTGAACGAGATTCTTGAATTGTTGCCTTCGGATTGGTGTCCGGGTTCGTAAAGTAAAGCTCCATTCCGTTGTCGTCGTATCCCAAAGATCGCCAGACGAGGACTTCCAAGAGGTGAGTCGCTTGCGACCAGCAAGAAGCCATTGTTGTGCCGTTGTCGACGAGATATACCTTGCCTTGTTAGTCTGATCACACATGATAGGGGTTGGGTTCGACGCACTATATCGCGATTTTTGAACTCCACCTCCAAGCGCTGATCTAAATGCTCAAGGTTGTCCGATATGTTCTTGCCCTTGACTGCCATGGGTTGTTTATTAAAGAGGGAGCTGAAGCTTCTCACGGATGGCTTGTATCCCATTCCTTTTTTTATAAGCTCCTTCCTCACATGCCAAACGGTAATGGCTTTCCGAGTCGTGGCAGGCGAGTTGGGGAATTGTAACTGAGTCGAAATTCGGGACATGCTCAACTCGTTGGATGGTGTCATAGGGCGTTGTACATTCCGGATATCTGACAATGGAATTTTTGTGGGACCCTGCTCACTTATGACTGTCGGTGTAGTCAAGTGGAAGTCGAATGATGGGTTCCGCGAGTGGGAGGGGGGCGCCGTACGATCCTGCGAGCGCTGTGCCACTGGTTGTATGGCTTGTTCCAGGAGTTTCCGCCGACTCTCGAACTCTACAGCAGCAGGCGGCAAATTCGGCGCCTGTGGTATCTGCTTGGCCGCATCGTCCGAATCCACCCTCCTGATGCCTGAGTGCTGGTCGTACATTTGTTCGGACTGGAGATCGATCCTCTGTAACAAGTTGTGCAGACTTCTGGGAACTCGAGACTCGTCAGGTTTGGTGGATGCGAACAGCTTGTCAAACATTTGACAAATTTGTTTCGCAGACCACCTGTCTTTTTCAACAAGCATATGGTCGTCCACCATATCCAGAACAGCCGATGTGTACACGTCGTTTCTTCTCGCAGCTTCGCGCAAGTACTTGTGCCAATGCCGAACTTCCGAAAGTGCAACTCTCCCATCGTGAAATGCGTCACTCGAGTCTCCTGTATTTCCGAAGATGGCTTCGCGGCGAAGTCGGTTGAAGATGAGAACTCCCTGGGTCCCCAACACGACGTATGTTGCAGAAATCGAAAGCACGCATCCAAGAGACCACACGTCACTTGTTTGCGGAACTTCTGGTTTTTGCTGGCTCAGGCCGTCCAGGTAGGCGGCTTTCTCGGGGGCAGCTATTTATCACAGTCAGCATGGCCATAGCAAACGAGCGCAGGACATGGAAGCACCGTAAGTCCTAGTTCCGCCTATCACTTCTGTTTTCTGAACCCCTGATGTTCCAATAGACTTGAGAAGCATGCTCGCTTCTCCAGGGTCCGCTAATTTAAATCGATCATTGACCCGAAGAATGTTCTCGGGCTTAATGTCGCCATGCCATCTGTTTTGTCATCGTTAGATACCGAGAATTCGGACCATGGAGACACATACGTTAGATAATGGTGTCGATCAACAACCACCGTATGGATAGAGGCCAAGGCTTTCGATATCTCAGCCATTGTCTGCCAGAATCCCAATATCTCCTTGACAGAAATTGGAGGTGACTCCGTCCGAATTGCTGTGTAAAAGTCAAAGTCCGCTAGTTCAAGTACGATGTTCCAGTACATTTCAAGCCCTCCACGAGCATCTGGCTCATGACTTCGGAACCATCCGATGTATTGAATCATGCCTTCCTGGTTCTCGAGATTTATGAACATTTGTTTCTCGTTATAGAAGTGCTCGAATTTCGATGGTTTGAACTGTTTCAAAGCAAAGCGGTATCTCTAGCACATAGTTTAGCACTGAGAAATTGGTGTTTAAAAAGAAAAAGAAAAAACCAAATAGATCCGAATCTGCCTACCTTTCCTCTATTACCACAACTGTCGGTTCCGTCATCCTGACGCTCAATCTTGGCTGACGCCATCTTTTTCTGCAGCTTTGGGCCAACTAGTTCTTCGGGCACGTCGATAGCGTACAGCGTGGCTGTATTCACTCGAGGTCCTTTACCATCGCGGTATGGCTTGATCTTCTCTTTCCTTGAGAATGGACTGATGATGTGGTGATTATGTGTAATGCCCATATCCATTTCAAACTGAATTGGGCACCACATGAATTGGTTCCGATAGAACTTATCATGAAAATTGGGATCATCAGGCGGTCCCTTGATGTGTTTCTTCAAAACATCGATATCAATCGGGAGGGTGGCAAGGTTGTTATTCCGGAACTCGTGAATCAGCGATGGCGCGTCGACATCCAGCAGGTTGTAGAAAACTGCAAGGTGATTTCGGAAGTGATGCGTCCGCAATTGCGGGGGTTGAGGGCCCTCTCGAAGATAGGCTGTTTGTCCAAGCCTATCCAGGTCATCTTGGTATTGCGTAGGGCAGCTTTCAGATCGTTCCCTAAGTCGCGCCGTAACGTTGTTCACCAACACAAACTCTTGACCGCAGGCAGAAAGTCGTGTCTGCTGCTTGCGAAGCTCACGGAATTCCAGGAGGGCCGTTTGGAACTGTTGCGCAAAGTTTGGTTGACCTGAGCTCATTGTGCGAGGAGAGTGTAGAGCGTGGAATCTGAGGGGAAAAGGAAGGGAGGACAAAGAAGAAAAGAAGTTTATATAACTGCATCAATGACGTGATACTTTTTGTAGGTCGAAACTTTGAACATGACATATGCCGCGTCTGCGAGAGCACACGATAAATCAAACGGGTGGTGTGAGAGGATGCACAGGGAAGAGCGGACGGGAGGTGTGATATGGGTGAATTTAGGCCTAAATAGATGAACTAGGAGCGGGGGATGCAAGTATGAAATGAAAAGATTGCAGGCCCAGGCCGGAAAGCAGGCACTCTGCCGTTTCCAAGCAGGAGGGCGCCCGCTAACATACCTGCCTGCGTGCGGCTGAAGTGATCCAGTTCCATCATCTATTTTTTGATGACAAGCAGAGAACTCTTTAAACTCAATAAACTTTGCTTGGAAATATAACATTCTTGTTAGTTACCGCAAAGCTGTCCGTAAAAAATCTTGTATTAGTGGTTTCTTCCAACATTGGCATGGAGCAAAACAAGCCATTTCAAGTCCGAATGTGTTGCGTGTTTCGTTCATACGTTACTTGTCAACTTCAATTGAAAAGTCAGGCTACACTAAGGAATTGTGTGAACAATTGGAGGAGAAGCTACTGCATAAATGAGTTGGCTGCATGCCATGCTGTCAATCACCTGAGATTGGCGCTCATCTCAACACTTTGGTAGAGTCGCGGACCAGGGGCATCATTTACCCCTCCTTGCCACCAAACAGAAGCGAGAACATTTGACTCTAACTACCAGCTCCTACTGTGGTATAAATTTCAGTAACAAGCTTACACGAGATTGTTGTCTTGTAGTGCGATACCTTTCGCTACGAACTCCCGCCGGCCTTACCCTCATCAAGTCGGTGTATGAATTAGAACAGTACAAGGCTAGGTGCTGCCAGGCCGCAACCTTTGCTTACATCGTTGATTGATAACATACCGCTCTGTGCACGCAAACTCTTCCCGTTGTTCGAGCACATATCTCTGTCATCTTCGAGGGGGAAAGCTAGAGGTGTTTGGGATGTTCAGAGGGGCCAGGTATAACGGGACTCGTGACCAAGAGGGCACCACCGTATCCCTGTTAGTTTGCGGCTCAAGCTGACCATAAGGCAAGCCACTGGCACTGTTTTAAAGCATTGGTTGGTGTCCGGTCGTTATGCAGAGTGGTTGGATATGGCTTGAGGAACGCCATGGATGTACGGTGACCCTGTAAGGCGGCCAGATGCCTGCTGTCAGCCTGCTCGGTGATGCCACCCTCCCCCGCCTCCAAGGTAGTACAGCAACCAATACTGTCTCATTCGGGGTTCAGATGCGAAATGTTAATGGAGTATTGATAAGGAAGCACCACCCCGCGGGTTTGGAAGTTTGCCTGCGCCTCTTGACCTCCTCAAAGCCTACCCCCTCACCACAGCCTGCTTCATCGAGAGGAGGTGGCTTACTCTTTCATCCGTAAACCATTTGCCAGACAGCCTGCTTCCAGACACTGTGGGCATTCACCACTTCTAGGCATACCAAACAGAGCCTGCTTCAAGTTCCGCATTCGCAAACATTCAACATGGCACAACCTATCCGGGGAGCGAAGAAGAGGTTTACTTGGCGCAATGAACAAGGGGACGACCCAACACTTCAGCGAGCCGCCACTTTCCCAGCCCCGCCTCGGGGCTGGGTTCTAGAGACTGTGTCAGCGTATAACTTGAAGTGGACTCGGCTGCGGAAGTGGCTGGCCAATAACTTCAAAGAGCATGGTGGCGAGTTCAAAGAGCGCCAGGTTCGTCGTGCATTGCACAAGCAAACTTGCAAATTTGAGTCGGTGGTGAAGGCTGATATTTAGCCGGTACAGACAATGGACAACGACACTTTCCTCTTTTATGTACCCAGACGTCTCAGAGATGTAAGACCCACTGGCAATGCTGTCCGTCACAAAATAACCACTAACTAACCCACACAAGCACGAGCTGTCAGCCATTGACACCTTGCGCGAGACGAGCAGAGCCGATCATGAGAGACAACAAGATCGACGCACGAAGACTCCAGACCCCTCCACGCCTACATTTGAACACGAGTTTCTCTCTTAAAGCAGGATGGGGATTTGGTTCGGAGATTTGGCTGAGCATCTGAGCGGAGAAGTGATGTTATTTCAGCGTTTCCTGGGAGACAATGAGAGATGAGAGAAAGGTGCCTTGCAAGAAAGCCGACCAATGCCAAATTAATAACAAAGACCAATAGTTCCCGTCATTAAGCCATGCATCGCCGAGAAAGGAGGCGTAGCTGAGCACATGGGACGCCACATTTCTTCGGGCGTGCATGCTTGCGTGCAGTTTTGGTCACATCAGATAAACATGGGCACACGGGGAAACGCCTTGATTGGTTTCGGTAAATGATGGCCGAAGCGCGATGCTCTATCCTCCGCCACTACCAGTTTGATAGTATACCAGGTCATTATTGGATTTCTTAAAAGCGCCCTTGTGTCAGCCTGATGTCAGCCAGAAGGGCGAAGCATGAAATAAATGGACCAGAAATGTTGGTAATCGATGATGAGTGGTATGGAGAAAGTAGAGTAGTTTCACTGTCTTTAAAAAGACAGACTATCCTCACATCGAGCTTGGCCTGTTCTATAGAATGTAGAGATCGACTGTCCAACACAGGACGCAAGAACTTAAGTCTCCAAAGCTTTCAGCTGTAATATTGCAAAGCTCATTCAAAATGGCTTCAGTTTCAGATATGACAATGTTGTATCAGTCATTTGACCAAAACCCAGGACAGTACTTATCAATGACCCCTCACGGAAAGTCAGCCCTCGATAGGCTGGTTAAGTGCATGGACCGGCTTTTTCTAAAGGATGATTGGAAACACAAGATCCCAGTGAGGGACATTTCGGCGGCAGGACAAGTCGAGAAAGCCAACATCCTTAGTGACAAGGAGTTGAAAGATTTTCTTGGCGACATTCCAACAAGTGGAACGAACTGGACTTCTTCTTCTTACAAATCAGACGAAAAATGTCGATTTATGTGAGTTTACATCTTTTTTCCCCTTCATAACTTTCTATGCCCAAAGCGAACCGCGATGAGCTGACGTAAAACAGACACTTGTGTGCACAAACCACTATCGGGCGTTTAGAACTGAATGCCAGGATGTTACTCCGTTTGATGACTTTTTATCAAGTCATGCCGCAGTTCCTCGATTTCCTCCACATTTACGCGTCGCATCATGGTAGAGACAGGGAACTCCGCTTTAGTGGCTTTAGGACAGATAAAACCCTGGCGAATCCCATTAGTGGAACCGTGATCCATGAACTTGGAAGAAGTGGGAGAAGATATCAGCTCTGCTTTAATCTCAAGACTGTATCATTGAAAGAGCAAGGAGATTGGAAGATTCGACAAGCTGTTTTCCATCATCAATTTGATATAGGTCAAGGCACTCAACTATGGATCATCGGAGACCCTCACGCTTCGCTCAAAAGACATACAGCAGAGCTCTTCCCAGAAGGAAAAGTGTATCCAACAAGCTTCAGTACAGTTCAGCAGGGGTTCAAATCATCGTTAGAAGTGCATCTGAACTTTGCGCAATGGGCAACATTGGAATGGAGATGGCACATATTGTACCTTGAGGAAAGAGCAGAAGAATTAGTAAGTCCTCCTAACCAAAATTCTCATTCAACTAGTTACGAGCTAATCAGTCTGCTAAAGACCAAGCCTGCTCGTATCAGAGAAAAGGTACATATCGAAAAACTCGAGCCAGAATCTCTAAGTGATGTCCAGAACTGGGAAGAAAGAACGAATGACACAATCATGGCCATGGAATCCAATGTCAATATCTTGAGGTTGCAACAGAAGTTCTACAGAGATATAGTCAAAGACGATAGCTTCCCTCGACGAGAGCAGCGGGGATGCCAGCAAACAGTGAAGAGTCACAACTCACAGCTGGAGGAGCTCATTTGCGAGACTCAAGTGCAGATCATGAGAGCAAAGGTACTGGTCAAAACGGTTGCAGATAGGAAGACAATTGTAAGTTTTACAAATCTGCGCTCAAACATCAAACACCATACTGACATACACCTTTCTCAGTTGATTCAACACCTTCAGACACAACACGCCATTGTGTCCTCAAAGCTCACCGTCACTATGTATGAACAAGCCGACCGCAGTGCTGTAGAGGCCATCGCAGTGCGAATAGTTACTATTGTTACTTTGATCTACTTGCCTGCAACTTTCTCTAGCGTATGTTCTATAACTAGCACACTAGTGCTTTTTCGGGCCCTTGCTAAGCTCTTACTAGACTTTCTTCAGCACTGATGTTGTCAAATACCAAGACGGTGAGGTGTTTTCGAAGATAGCTCTAGAGCGGTTCCTCCAGGTTACTCTTCCTCTAATGTTTTTGACTTTTGTTTCTGCTGGATTGTGGTTTTGGGTAGAGTGGCGTAGACGAGCTCAAAATTCCCGTAGGATTAGACGTTACTTTCTAGATCTGTTTTCGCAAGAGACAGAAAAGCTTGAACCATAGAATCACGTAGCATCATCGGAATAGCACGCAACGATTTACACATTTGGCAAACCAAAGTATGTTGTCAACGCTTTTCCCATTTGAATGTTCTAACTGTCAAATAGCAATGTTAATATAATCATTCACGACTTTGGAGCTTGTAGCGGAATGGAAACTGAAACGGCTCAATGGCCCAACTGCCTATTTTTGATCATTCCTTCAGTATAATAAGCCCAAAAGGGCAGATATGGGTTGTTTGGCTGACTGACACGACGAGTCTTTACAGCTCTTGGGCGTTCGACGTTGGCATGGAGTTTTGAACGCGACAAATGGTATTTCATAGGCGCTCAAAACTTCAGCACTCACTAAGCATGATATTAAATTGATCAACACATCAAAATTCGTAGACGGCCATTTCTGAATCAGACAACTAACTCAACATAATGACAGCCCTACGCAGCCATTGGCTCTTTACTTCACCAGCCGTTTTCTTGGCTGTAAATGCCAATGACTCGTACGCATCTGATTTTTTGCTTTTACAGAACAATGGCATCTCTATCTTGGTTATTGTTTCCCGGGGAGTTCGAAAACGCAAGCACACAAACTCCCCAACTTTGTGCATATATTATCCTTCGCAAAGAAGGACTTTGAGAACCCCAAGTCATATCTTTTGCGCTTGGAAGCATATCCAAGCATATTGGACCTGGGCCGTCACCGGTCAGGACCTCAAACAAGGTGATTCCGCAGGCCACGAGCGTGCCCATGTTAGCCTGTAATTACGTCAATGGAAACCCGCCTTCTTCGGGGAATACAGATACGTCATTGAACGATCCACGGGGTTCGAGGGATGATTCTCCCTCGGTTGAGAGAAGATAGGTGAGCAGCGTTTGTTCATTGAGCCTCGTCACACTCGCAAGTTCTTGAACACCACGACAGGTAACTCATCTAAGCAAAAAATCTTACCAAGGCCACTCTGCAATGCGAATACTCTTTGCGAATAGGAGTGTGAATCCGGCGATAACCTAAGAGGATACGGTTAAAGTGAAGGGTCAACACTCGTAATGCGCTCTCCAAGGAAACCCGCCCATGGCAGAAGTTGTGCAGACGTGACGCTGTATTGCGGACAGCTAAAGGGTTATGCAGTTTACTCTATAACCCAATCTTCCGATTCGGTGTACATCTCGCGGAGGCGGACTGGTACAAGAACGACTGAGATAGTGCTTAAATCTGAAACTGAGTTGGGCCGGATGAGGGTCCATGCGGTCTTTTGATATTCTGTAGACAGATAAGAGCGGTGTAGTGTTGCGCTTCTCTTCGAATCTTTGCGACCGTACTGAAGGCGTTGATTGCGACCTATGCTCGTTGAAGGCTCTCTATTACACTGGGATCTATACTTGGAAGAGGCACCATGGCTTTAATAAGGTCCGATGCTGGATTTTGATAGGTTGTCTAATCTTAATGGGATTCCTGAACATCACTCCTCTGAATGCTTGTCGGCTGTATTCGAGTCGTTACTTTTACTGAAATGTGCAGTTCGTAGTGTCCTCATTGTCTCTGTGAGGTCGCCTCCGTGACGATGAATGATGGGATTGGTAACCTGCTGGCGGCCCAGTGGTGTGCTGGAATGTGCATGGTATGGAACTCGAATTGGAGCTCCACTACCATGATGGCGATTCAAAAGAAACGTGGATATAGCTTCACGGTATTTCTTGACTATGTACTGGTTTATCTCCTCTTCACTCATAGACTGGCCAGCTCGCAAACATGACTTGAAGCACCTCAGTCTGGTGACGTGAACAATAAATGGGCAATGACGAATACACCAACTTTCTAGCCATCCCCGATCATTGCATAGCCACATTATTTCTCGCTAAGGTTCACGTTCACCTCTTAATTACACGAGCTGGTTATAATTCTCTTTACTGTTGTTGAATTCAAGCTATTTCATCAACGCTCCGCCGATGCGTGCTAGACGCAAATGCATCCCAAGACTTCTATAAACCAGAAACAGACGAAACAACCACGCATCGACTAGCACTTTATGCCTTGAAGAAGTCCGTGACAGCCTTGGTGAACTGGTCAGGGTCCTGCATAGGCGCAAAGTGGCTGACACCAGTGAGGATGGTAACCTTGCTGCCGGGGATGGCCTTGTTCAAGATACCAGGTACGTCCCTGTTAACAGCCTCCTCGTGGTCGGCGCCAGCAATCATGAGCTTGGCGCCGTTGATGCTCTTGAGCTGCGCATCCGTGAACTGGGGCAGGGTGCCCTCCATCGTCGCAACCTTGGTCGCGAAGTCGGAGAAGTTGGCGCCGGGCTGGAGAGTAGCATACTCGGTGCGGCAGCGCGCGACGAGGGTGGCGAAGATGGCGGTGTCGCTGAAGGTGGCGTTGGTCTGCTCGGGCCTGGACGAGGCGCCGAAGACGAAGGCCTTGTTGATGGGCTTCGCGGTGACGGGGTTGATGAGCGCCGAGAGGGTGGTGATGCCGCCGTCGGACCATCCGACGACGTTGTACTTTGTCACACCCGCGCCCTCGAGCAGCGCGTGGATGTCCAGGGCCATCTGGTCGTACGTGAAGACGTCATTCTTGTTGTACGTCGTGCGGCCGTGGCCGCGGCGATCGACGGCGATAACGTAATGACCGGCGTTGATGAGGCGGGTGATGACCGAGCCAAAGTAGGCCGAGTAGCCCAGGCCACCGTGGTCCATGACGATGGGCACGCCGCCGGCCTTTTCGTTGTACTTTTGGAACCACATCTGAATGCCGTTGATCGGCGTCTTTACCGTGGAGATCGGGCTCGGGAGGTTTGGCGTCGCCGGAAGGGTTTCCCAAAGCGGGGTGCTTTGGCGGACGGCCAGGCCCGAGACGGAGCCGGTAAGGGCGACGGCGGCGAGGAGAGCGTTGAAGTGCATTTTGCCGGGTTTTGCCTTGCGGACAACGACGGAATCTCAAAAAGAACGAGAGTGTGGACTGGTAGAAACGAGTGTGGTATAGAAGACACGAGCAGCGAGAGACTGAGTGAGAGACTTTGCGACTTGGAAACCAAAAGCGCGTTGATGAGGGTGAGGGGGAAAGCTAGTCTAGAACGTCCAGGGGAATAATCATGTAATTAAATACACAGCCATTTGATTATTTCTCCATGACCCTTTCTTCGCCCCCGCGCGCGTACCGAAAGGCTGGAATTGAGTTAATTGCCATTCACTCCGCGGCGGAGCCAAATCTGAAAATAGGAGGTGCTGTCAAGGATCACGACTCAAGCAACCCGATTTAGAGTTTGCGCAGTTTTCGCCCTCCCCGTTAGTCCGTGTTGATTATTTGGGTGGTCCCGTCAACCGGACGTCCCGGGGACAGAGCCTCAGTCAGCTCGACGATGACTATTGAAACTGAAAAACACTTGAGTTGCGGAGAGACGAGTGATTTCTCGGTTAGCCAGCAGCCCTCGGATGATTCCATGATTTTTATTTTACTTTAGGTATGTATGCTTCTGTTTGGAATCGGGAAGAATTATTGGACCCTGGAAATGAGGACTGCCCGTCCCAAGCGGATGGCTCCTGACAACTTCGGGAGGAGCCGACTGTCCAGCAGTTTGACACATTGGATGACAGGGGTGGCCTGCGTAGACCACGTCTGGAATTGAGGCAGCATAGCTATACCGCAATGCATTATTCATATCAGGTCTTTAAAGAGCCTCGATGTTGCATC
Source organism: Colletotrichum incanum (assembly GCA_001625285.1). Classification (NCBI taxonomy): domain Eukaryota; kingdom Fungi; phylum Ascomycota; class Sordariomycetes; order Glomerellales; family Glomerellaceae; genus Colletotrichum; species Colletotrichum incanum. The sequence continues at coordinate 158,406 of LFIW01002896.1, forward strand.
CGTCCTCAAACCCCGAGCCTTAATTGCAATGCCAATACTGCCGGTGCGCTCGATAAGAATGAGAAGTGTTGAATTTATGTGGCTAGTGTTGAGCAGGAACGCATTCGATGCCTTTGGGTTCCCAAGGCTGATGCCAATGACCTATGCCAAATCTCGTCGTTGCGTCTGCCGGACATGGTCCGTTTATGTCAACAGATGTCATTGTATTCAACGATGTAAAACCCGTATTATAGACACTAATGCGACTCTCATCTATGCTACTGGTTTAGCCCTTGAGTTGGGCCATGCTCAACCACCTTTCCCTTGTCCAAACGGATGAAGTAGTTGGCGTCCTGCACAGCCTCTAGCCGATGAGCGATCGTAATGACAGTACTCGTGGTCAGCTCGTTCCTCAAGACCTCTTGTACTCTTGCGGCTGTCTCCTTGTCAATCGAAGCAGTGGCTTCGTCCAAGACCACAATCGGGCTCCTTCTCAGGACGGCCCGGCCAATACCAATTAGTTGACGTTGTCCTTGGCTCAGGTTCTTTCCACCGCCTTCGACATGCGAGTAGAGGTCCCAGCCAGGGCCTAGCACGCGATGCAAGACAACTACACACTCGGTGTCGGTGTATTGATGCAGCGGATCCAAGTTGTCTCGCAGTGTTCCTGGGAACAACACCGGGTCCTGGGCGACGAAGCTCACGCGCTGTCGCCACACATGAACATCCACGTCGGACAGCTTGTAGTTCCCAATGCGAATGGCCCCCTCGGAAGGGTGGATCGTCGCGAGCAGGGCAAGGGCCAGGGTGGACTTACCAGACCCTGTCCTGCCAAGGACCGCGCAGGTAGAACCGCCGGGAATGGTGAACGAGGCTTCTGACACAGAGGGGTCTAAGTGAGGCGCGTACTTGAGGGTGACGTTCTCGAATGTGACGTCGTCCGAATGGTGAGGCCAACTAGCAGGAGGCGTGATTTCGCCGCGAGGTTCCTCGGAGATGTCCAAGAGCTCGATCACACGTTCGACTGAGACGAAGTCCATCTGCAGGGTGCCATACTGCTTGCAGAGATTGTGGGTTGCTTCGACGAACGCCGATGCGGTGGTCAAAACGAAGGCAGTAAGACCAGGCGATAAACCCTTATAGAGCGCGAGGAGGGTAAGGGCGAAGGTGGAAATGGCGGACAGAGCATCGAATCGGTACATGAGCCAGGCTTGGAGACTCCAGTAAAAGTGGTCCATCTTCTGGAAGGCATCAGTGACGACAATGTTCATGTTCTGGAAGTGATGCTGGGCCTTGAACGCGCGAATAGTCGCTAGTCCGTCAAGTAAGATGCCAAAGTTGGACATGAGCGGGCTCAAAGAAACCATCTCCAATCTCCGCAAGCTTTGAGAAGTGGGCAAAAAGCGCATGAAAATGTAGACGAACCAAAGGGTCATGCCAACGGAGAACAAGAGGAACATCGGTGTGACAGAGGCAATGACTACCATGCTCGACAACCAGGTTATCGATTGCACGGCGACTTCGCGCAATGGCCTCATGATGCCTCCATCGATCATGCCGATATCAGAAACAAGGCGATTCATCAAGCGTCCCACAGGGGTGACGTCGTAAAACCGAAAAGTTGCTTTGCTGACTTTGATGATGACCCTCTTGAACAGGTCCCTTGCTGCCGTGATGATCATGAGGAGGGTGAGGCCTTCTGACAAGGTGTAGATGAGAGCCTGGGCGACAGCAATTGCGAGATAGACCCATAGCCAAGGCCGAAGATCAGTATCGGGATCTGGAAGTCTGCCAAAGAGATTTGAGAAATCGATGCCGTTCGATGTGGCTCTCATCGAGGTCTCGTGTTTGTATGCTTCACCCCAGGCTTTGAGAAACCAGTAGTTGAGGAGGCTGCCCAATCTGAACAAGCCGAACACCAGCACAAGCACAGTCCACCACTTCAACTTGCCAGCTTTGATGTAAGTCCAGTAAACCGACAGCATTACGCCTCCATGAGCACGATGCTCCTCCTCGATGAACTTGGACGGTACGGCTGCGTCTTGCTGCTCCTCGAGCGTCTGCTCTGGCTCGTCCTGGTGTGCCGTTGGATCCTCATCTTCGGAAAGGAACTTGGCAACCTCCGCTGCCGCCTCTTTGGAGTTCAGAACCCGAGCGGTACCGTTGTCCACTTCCACCATCTGGCCAGCCAAGTGAAGACAAAGATCAACTCTGTGAGTGACGAGAACCACAGTACGACCTTCCACAAGCGGGCCCTGGAGAAGCTTCTTCACGATGGACTCAGCGGTGTTATGATCCAACGCTGCGAGAGGGTCGTCCAGCAGCAGCACGCGAGACTGGCTGTATACCGCACGGGCTAAAGCGACACGTGCTCTCTGTCCACCTGACAAGCCAATGCCGTTCTCTCCCATGTCCGATAGATCGCCATGTTTGAAGTTCGCCAAATCCGGCAGTAGCGCACAAGCATCCAATGTCTGGGTATATCTAGTGGGGTCAAAAGGTGCTGAGAAGAGGATGTTGTCACGAATGCTCATGTGTTGCAGCCAGGGGCTTTGAGCACAGTATCCGATGGGCTCAGTTGGGATGATGACATCGCCCGTTTGCCGATCGAGTTCTCCAAGAATCGCCTGTAACAACGCCGTCTTACCGGATCCAACTTTGCCGAACACAACAGTGAGTCCTTGGGGGAAGCTGATGTCGAGGTTCCTTAGCACCGGCTGCTCGTACCCAGGCCACGCGAACGTTGCCTTGGTGAATTTGATGTCATTCGTTAGGTGGTCCGAAAAGATGCCTTCCTTGTCGGGCTCGCTCATGAACTCCTCGATACGGCCCATAGCAATGGATGCGTTCAGAAGGACGGTGATAAGGCTGGGCAGCTCTTTGAAACTGGTCTCTAGCAAAGTGAAGAGAGAAAGAGCAGGGAACGCCACATCGACTGTCAGAGTCTTGCCGGCAATGAACGTGTAGGCGAAGAATGTGGCAACTGGGAAGAGGGTACCAGAAGTGATGTTGAGGGTAGAGATGGCGATGCTCCATAGACCCGTCACAACCCTGGTGCTCAGCTCGTGTCGTCTAGTGACCATGATACTATCCAGCCACTTTGATTGCCAATCGTACCAACGCAGGTGCCGAATCCCCTCGACAAACTGGGATGTCGACTGCAGTCTAGCATCAGTTGCAGCTCTGCGTACGCGCTCATTTTTGAGAAGTTGAGTGATGAAGATTGTATTCAAAGTTTGGGCAAGAATTACACAAGCCATTCCGAACAAGCAGGAATAACCGAGGAGTTGCCATACGAGGATGAATGAGAAGATGAATTGAAGGGGCTTTGTAACAATTGTGGGAAATTCCCAAAACCGCTGGGCAACTTCATATACGTCGTTTCTCATGAGGTTGAGGATTTTTCCTGTGGTGGCAGGCTGCCTTTGCGGCTTTGGCTTCTGCACCCGCCGGTACTTGGGACGAGTGGATTGTCCGCGACGGAACCAGCTCAGGAACCTGCTAAAGCGGCCGGTTCGCTCGTCATTGTCGGTGATACCATCGGCATCAACCTCTTCGTCATCTTCATCGTCGTCGGCATGGCCATCGATCATCTTCTCACCAGCAGGCTGGCCAAAGTGTTTCCGAGACAGGGTTTTGGCGTAGATGGTCGTGATCATCTCGCCCCGGGACCTCTCGTAGCAACGCCTGGAGAACCAAAGTTGGAAGACGGCAGCCTGGCAAGCGACCAGGCGAACAGCCAGGATAGCAATGGCGTACAAGACAGACACCTCAATAGTCTTCGAACCGCCCTGGATAGCCCGCAGGAGCTGCTGCAACAGCATAGGAACGGAAAGCGCTGCGGCGCACTCAACAATTCCAAGGCAAGACTGAATAACTAGGTCCAATCCATTGGCCGAAAACAACTTGGCCGTCATGGAGCCACGCAGCTCGTGAAAGAGTGCATGGAGCCGCTCGTGCTGAAAGTCGAATGGCAACTGCCACACATCTTCGTTATGCAACTGCTTTTCGTAACCCTTCGCGATCATTGGCGCCATCCATGACACCGTCATGAACCTCCATAGAGAAAGATTGTCTTCGGGACTGCGGAGCTCGTCGGTTGGCTCCTTGCGGGCAATATCAGAGTCGTTGAGAGAGGGGTCCCGCATCGGCATTGCGACGATGCCAGTGATGCCTGCCAAGCCAACAACAGGATCTGCAAGAACAAGTGTTGGAATCAATTTGTGAAGCCTATAATTGAATGCTGTCGAAACAATGCCGCATGCCAGGATTACAACATAGAGAAACAGCAGTGTCTTGGGCGTCTTCGTAGGCCGGTCAACGGCGGTGATGAGAACAGCTGCAATCCATGGCACGAGGTCCAGGAGACAGAAAACGCGACGCGGCGGCGCGAGGACAGACAAGATGGCCTGAACCAGCCCAGCAAGTGCCACTGCAAAAAGGTAGGCGGTCCAGAATGTCCAAGTTTTCTTCAACGAGGATTGCACGGTTTCGCAATACAGAGACTCCTGTGCAAAGCCGCGGCACCAGACGGGCCTCTTGCGAAGAAACGGTCTTACAAGAGCGAGGCACACCAGCAAAGTGGCGATCGAGGCGCGTACGATATTGGTGACATCCATGACTTTTGAGGCATTGAAGCGAACCGTCGTGGTCAAGGTCGCGTTCTCGGATGCGATGTGCGAGAAAGGAGGAAGATGCGGGCCACCGAGAACATCCTGAAGGGCGGCATAGCTGTAGAAGGCCAACCCTCCCTGAGGTCTGTCGGCTTCAAAGTTTGCAAAGCTACCCATGGTTGAAAGGGCTTAGCAGCGAATGCCTATTGGGACGTGTGGAACCGTGGTTGCGACAACATCCAAACCGTGAGCCGCGGAGTTCTTGAACCGAATGAGTGGGATGGGGTTGAGGTAAAGGTTGGTCGGGTACCGGTACCGAGCATTCACCGCTTTCCAGGTTCTCAAAAGTTCCAATTCGCCAGAGGTAAAAGAGGAAGTATCCTTAGTAATTGTTTTTCGGAAATCCTTCACCTGACTGCTCACGTGTTGTCCCCGGATAACGACATTGCGTCTCGTCTCGTCGGAATCATCGACCGCATTCGGTGGTGATGATATATGACGGTCGGATGCAATTGACCATACTGAGGCTGCGTTCAAGACTCGATTTGTCTGTTTTTGGACAAGTGAATAAGAGACCAATGAACCGGAGGGGCTTGCCTAGTCCAGACACAACTTCCCGCTGCTGCTGACGGCCGCCGCCGCGGAAAAGATTGAGCACACGACTTCGGCCCGAGGTTTTCGCGGGAGATGACATAATAGCATGTGGGTTCCATCGAGCAGAATGATGTTGGGGCCAGAACGACCCAGTCCCGGCATTGATCCATCGATGGTCCGGCAGTCGGGGTTCACTCTAGCTTAGAGTGGATGAGGTGACCGATGACCGAATGCCCGGGCCCGTCTTGGCGGCCACATCCTCGGTGACGAAGTTCGTCCCACCCTATTCCCATACGAGGCGGCCCATAATGCGAACACGAATCCGATCATCCATGACTTGGTGCTCCCCGCCAAACCAGCCTGGATCTTGGGATCTGCATTGCCAAACACCGCGGCAACTAGCCAAACCGTACGCGAGTGCTACTATGCAAGTATGTCGTGTGGAGCTCGAGCACTAGAGTCTCTAATCAGAACTGTGCGAAGTGCCCTTATGCGGGGAAAGGTGTTGGACCTGGACCGCCTTCGACGGCAGCGTCATGTTTTTGTTGCAATTCAGGGGCTAGCGATGGAGCCGTCCTCTCGCCAATCAAGCGTGGCTGTACTAAGGCCAGCCGTCTCTGACAAGCCCCGTGCCTCATGGAACGGACGATGTTGGGATGGATACATAAGGCATTGGCGCCCTTCAGCATGGCAGTTCATCCGTAATGGTATCGGGCCCAATCCCACACTTCTTTAACTCGTGAGGACTATATTGCCCATCATGGCCAACGCAACCGATCCCGTCTCTGTAGCTGGCGCCTTTGACGCTCAACTCTCGCAGCACTGGCCCACGGCTACGGCTGGGCTCGTTTTCGTCGTTTTTGCGTTGCTGGCACAGAGCTGGTTCACAGTCGACCCCCTGGCCAACGTGCCGGTTGTGGGAAAGGGAGGAAGATGGGCTCGGCGAAAGCAATACTTACATGGCAAAGGGAATCAGCTTTATATCGATGGCTACAGGCAGGTTCGTGGGACTCGATAGCGCCAGCTTCGTGTTTAGCCCTGACTGTTTGTTTAGTTCAAGGACAGCATCTTCCGCATCACGACATCCAAGAGTAGAACCAAAAGCCCCATCTATGGTACTTCCCCGACATACAACTGACTGATCCCCCAGAGAAAGACACCATTTGTGTCCCTCCCAAGTACCTCCCCGAGCTGAAGAAAGCCCCCGACAACATCATCAGCTTCACTAAGGCCATTGACGAGGTAACGCAGCTCGTCACTCGCCAATACCAACCTTTGAAATACTGACATTTCAAGTCCATGCAAGCCAAGTACACAAAGATTGAAAATGACATGCCCATCTTGGTTCACGCGGTTAGAGCATCACTGACACCGGCTCTACGTCAGCATCACTGTGCATCTTCTGGCCTAACTAGCGCTGACGATTCCAACAGCACGTCTGAACGCGGGCATCTCAGACGAAGTTGTCGAAGCGATGCGCCTCGAGCTGCCCCAATCCACCGACTGGAACGAAATCAACATCAACGCCAAGCTCCTCCGCATCATCGCCATGGTCTCTGGCCGAGTCTTCATCGGCTCCGATCTCTGCAGAGACGAAAGATACATCGACGCATCGATCAACTACACCGTCGACCTCATGACCGCCGTGCATGTCATCGCTTTGGTGCCGTCCTTCCTGCGCCCCATCGTGGCTTCCTGGCTGCCGACGACCAAGAAGCTTTACAAACGCATCGCTGAGGCCGAGGCGGTCTTCCGTCCCATCGTGACGGCTCGTAAAGAGGCCGCCAAGAAGGGGGATTACCAGGAGCCGGACGACATGCTTCAGTGGATCCTCAACGCTCAGACGAAATTCGGCGAACTCAGCGACCGCGAACTTGCCATGGCCCAGCTCGGTATCAGTTTCGCCGCCATCCACACGACTACCATGACGACAACCAATGCCATGTATTGGCTCGCGGCGAAGCCTGAACTTATCCCCATGCTGCGTGACGACGTCCAGCAGGCATTGCTTGAGTCTGGAGGAGACTTCACGAGCGGGGCGCTGCAGAACATGAAGAAATTGGACAGCTTTCTAAAGGAGGTGATGAGGCTTTCCCCGCTTTCTGCTGGTATGTCCCTTGTCACATGGCTCTCTGACCACTTTACCATGGATTTTGAATCCGTGTGGTATGACCCTGACAAAGTCGTCGAAACTAACCTTGTTCCCCCCCCCCCTCCTCCCAGGTTCTTTCCAGCGCAAGGTTCTCAAATCCATAAAGCTCCCCAACGGCCAGACCATTCCCGAGGGCATGTTCATCGAGATCCCTGCCGTCGGCGTCAACAGTGACCCCGAAATCTTCCCGGACCCGGAGGTCTTCGACGCCCTTCGCTTCTACAAGCTCCGCGAGGCCAAGGAGCACGCCGCGTCCGGCACCAAGGCGGCCGAGGTTGTGATGCAGGCTCAATTCGTCAGCGTCGGCACCACGCATCTGACCTTCGGCTACGGCAAGCACGCCTGCCCCGGCCGGTTCTTCGCTGTCAACGAGATCAAGATGATCATGGCCAACGTGCTGTGTCACTACGATGTTAAGCTACCGGACGGCGTGACCGAGAGACACAAAAACCTGGTTTATGGCGCGAGTGTGAGCAAACCTCGGGAAATGTTTTAATGTTGAGATGAAAGCTGACGTGGACCTTTGATAGTCTGTTCCTGACCCCCAGAAGACCATCATGATTAGGAAACTGTGAGCTAGGGTGGAAACCGAATGCGGATACGGGGCCCAATCTACACGTTTCACGATGATTTTCTTCATGCCAAGAGTCAACGTTGTGATAAAAACACAGCCCATGTACGACTGTCACTTGCCCCCGGGAACCGGTTTCCGTATGATTCTGTCTTTTTTCGTTATATTGCATAATGTTGGATCACAGCGTGTGAGCGTTCAGGGCCGTTTTGTAGTTTTCCTGTTCAGTTCAGCACCATGGGTATTAATTCAAACCTCCATATCATCAACATCGATCCGTTCCGTCAAGCTTCGCTTCGGCCACTGTATCCAGGGCCGCCACTCATCATCTAGAGCTTCGTCCACTAAGCCCATCACAGCAGTGCTCCACCCGCCGCAAAGCCAGTCATCCTGCTCACATGGCCTCGCCAGCGCAGCGTAATGCGCCAGGATGATGAGCGCAGTGGGGTGTCGGTTGCCAATCATCTCGATGTACATGGGAGGCAGGGTAGCCGACCACCCCCACACGCCGCCAGGCTTCTCCCCTTGGCTCTTGCACACCTGATGTGTTCTTCGCATTGACTCGAGCGCCAACACGCAGACGGATTGCGGATTGATCACTTCTGTAAACGATGCCGGGACTTCCCGCGCCAAGGCGGTGATGGCGTCGAGACGCTTCTGGAACGGCGACGACGACCAACTCCCACCTTGCGGCAAGACAGGAGGCCGCAGCAGCGTATCCAGGGGCCCGCCGCGTTGCCTCCATTCTTCAATGGGTTGGAAGTCGAGTATGCCTTTGACACCGTGGAGAAGCATAAATGACTGTGCAACGTCGCTGAGCGAGACCATCCTGCCCAGGCTATCGCTGCGGGCGACGGAGCAAATGCTGACGATGAAGATTAGGGTAGCCAAGAAGAAGTATGCTTCGCAGTTGTCCTTGTTGATGTCGTTCAGGCGAAGGGCGAAGAAGCGCAGCGCGAGATTTTGGTGGTGCACCGAGATGATGTCCCATTTCTTTTGCTCTTGAGGGTGGATATAAGCGTAGTGCAGGGCTGAGAGAGCCAGCAGCCCGTGCATGAGGAATTTCTGTCTTGGCATGTTAGTGGGTTTAATCCGAATACTTAGACTGTCCCAACCAAGACTCCACGAAACTAGAGAAGGGCAACGGTGGGCATGGGGCACAATCGAGAGTAAGGTTTTGGCATACGTGCGAACAAGCCATCTCGGGAATAGCCGTCTTCCAGAGCTCTTCCGTGCAGGCATCTTTTGGTAAGACGTGCCGGGTGCTAGTACTGTAGTGGTGCATCAGGCGTAAACTTTGCAGCCAATCCTCCGAGAGATCCCAGGGATCCGTGACAGGGTTGTGCGTATCTTGCGCCGACTCTCCAGGATATGGCGAGGTGCTGCTCACTGAGGCGGGTGTCAGTTGCCCAACACTTTTCTTGTCCCCTGACGTTCAAATCTGACCCCGGGTCAAAGTTGTCATACCTGCCGTCGGAGTGAGACTCGCTTCACTCATTGCTTCGTTAACGCCCTGCGCCGGGCGGATTGGCGCATATTGCTGAGGCTTCGAAGGCGCGGGTGGCGTAAACAGCGCCGTCAACGGTGCGGGATGATCGAGGAGGCTGCAGTGCACGCCGTGGGCCACGCACTTTTGACAAGGTCGCTCCTCGTCGCACTGCGAGCATCCCCAAGACATGAGTTTGGAGAGCACAGAGCCATAAACCCCAGGACCTTCATACCTTGACACGACGCGCTTTGCAGCGCTGGCATCCGTTCCTCGACTTCTTGTGGCCAAGACGTCGAGTACGCTTCTCCATGGCGCCAGAGCGGATGGAGCCTAATAGAGTGGGCGATGATGCTGAGCCTTCCTTTTCGTTTAGCTTGGGTTTGGTGTTGGGGGATTTGGCGTGGATAGCAAGAAGCGGGTTCGGTTTCGTATGGCAGGGAGTTAAGGAGATGGAAGAAGTGAAAGAGGAGAAAAGTTAGGGACAAAGAGAATGCGAAGCGCCAACGGCGTAGTGCCCAATAACAGCACCGGGACATCCCGAATACGGGCACGACAGGGGTGGACCACGAATGTTGCTTGTGGAGTCTGTTGCAGATCGCACAGCGACTCATGACGCTAAGGATGCGGGGGGCCGCCGGGGGATACGAAAACGGTGGGCTATAATGCGAATCCGAGGGCTAATTAGATGATAAGCTACCGGGTCTCCTCAGATTCGAAGCGGGAGCGTACAATAAGCGCCTCGGGAGAATGCAAACTCAGATTCTTTGGTAGAATGTATGCTTGTTTAGTTTTAGGGACAAAGTGGAATATAAGTATATTCGCCGCCTGGCAATATTGGCATGCACGTAGGTATTGTTGTGAACCGAACCAGACGCTCGAGCTGCAGGATCCTGTTGTGGACGCAAAGCACCTCAACTAAACGTTACACACGAAACCCTCATAGTTCTCAAAAATAGGGGTATGTTCCTATTTGATAAAGTCATTTTCATGAAGATAGCAACCTTTGCTAATGTTCGTCGAAATAGGGATCCTTGGGCATCAGGCAAAAATAAGAACAAAGCATGCTGCCACCGTTAACTCAACAGCAATATTCCGTGACATATAAAAAAGTTCTGTACGCATCTCCGTGATCATGGTAGAGAAATATTTGATCACGGTCAAGAATAGATTGTACAACTGGGCGTAACACGTTCGGCATGTCAAGGCATACACGTGCATATGACGTGTCGTTAGTGATGGTTGACTGGGAATCTGCTGCAAAATATATTTTCAGTGAATTACTAACTGCCTCGTAAGCTTCTCCGGAGGAGTGAAGAAGATAAGATTTCCGTTGGTCTAATAACCTGTTCTTCGATTTTACCAAGATTCAGGCATGCCGGCCGACTAGACTGACCTTAGACCTCGTCTCGTCTGCTCCTTCAATGTCAAATAGGCAAGGATTCAATCAAGAACCAGCAGTTGCTGCTGTTGCGGGTTTCTCTTGAGAGTGACAGCCAAGCATGCGTGCCTCATGGACTGTAGAACAGTGAGAAGATGAAATCACTTGTTCTTCATAAGACATTACTTTCGCACCCCTCGGGTTGAAAATATCCCACAAATCGGGTTTCTTGATTTTGGCAAGGTGCTGGCAGTCGGCATTCCACTGCTTGCCATTGATAACGCGCAACCTGGCCGACGGTTCTTTGTTGGGCCGCTGGCTCGTGGCATACAAATTTGAATGCGTGAGAGAAGAGCTGAAAGATTGTATTCAGTCACATTCTGCCGGTGATGACGGAACATGGTTGTCTTGAACTGTTATAGCTTGGATTCCGTGATCAGGCTACGAAGCCAAAGATTTGCAATGCCCGAGCAGGTAATTGTTGGCTCTTATATATGCGGAGGGTTGTGGGTACGCCCTCACAATTGCGTAAGAAAACTAGATAAAGTATCAAAGAGAACTAGAAAAAAAAAAACGGCTACGGTTTCATGAAACTAAGATATATTTAGTCTTCATATGGGACGAGTAAGGGGTATGTTCCAAAGACATCTAAGCAAGAACAAGGTATGTAGATACGCTCTTGAAGAATGAACCAAGTCTCTGAATACTTATCACTTCAAGTAAAAGAGTCATCATTAGCAGAAGGGACGCCTGGGTGTTTAGTGAGGACTTTCAAGAGGAGTCGTATACATCTCGACGAAACGAGGATCGAGATGCTCAGATGCCTGGAAAATCTGCGGTCAGAAGCACGACGCAATTTAGGCCAAACGAGACTTGAAGCCAACTACGGGACAGCTCGTCACCTTGCTGCCGTGGTCGACCATCATTCCTCCTCTGGCAGCATATGATAAACAGTCGAAACACAACGTAACATCATGCATTTCTTGACGATCATCCTTTACAGATCATGAACGATAAATTTTGCCTGCTCCTACCATGTATCCCGTCCCATCCGATGCATCATTATCTAATCCCGTATGTACACGAACGCCTTCCCAATGACAACTGACCCGGACCAAGCCCCCACTCCTTTTACCAATCTGGCGCACTTCCGCACCCACCGCCGCCGCCGACCAGCAGCTGCGCCGGCTTCTGCATCTTGAGCGGCGCCATCGGCTTGACGCCGGGCTTCTTCGCCCGGTGGCCCTTGAAGTTGATCTTCTTGTCCAGCTGCTCGAACGGCGAGCTGCCGGACTCGCCCTTCTTGACCATCCACTTGGCCGTGCCGAGCGCCGCGTCGAGCTCCTCGACGGGCGGGAGCTTCAGGTAAATCATGCCGTCGGCGCGCTCCTCGACGGGGAACGTCGCGATGCTGACCTCGTCGTCGTTCTTGCAGTTGCCGTTGGCGAGGTCGAAGTTGCGCTTGTGGTACGGGCACGACACCCAGGGGGCGGAACGCTTGGCGTCGCCGTTGGTGCTGCAGCCCGAGTCGGGCTTCTTCGCGTCGTCGCACGTGTCCGCGCCGAGCTCCTCGCCGATGAGGCCATCGGACAGCACGAACTGCCTCTTGTGCGGGCACATCTGCTGGGTGGCGTAGTACTTGCCGCGGATGCGCCACACCGCCAGCTGCGTGTCGCCGCGCTTGACCGTCGCCGAGATGCCGTTGGGCGTCTCGTCGGCGCCGAAGAAGTGGCTGGCCTGCAGCATGGGTTGCCACGACGTGCTGCTCCACCTGTCCTTGAGGCCCTTGAAGTCCTCCTTGGCCGAGTCCGGCGCCCAGTACACGGGCCGGGGCTGGTCGCGGTCGAGCTCGACCTCCATGTTCTCGACCGTCTCGTCCGTATTGTTGAACTGCTTGAACTTGGCAGCGATGGCGGGGTTCTTGATGGCCTCTGCCCACTCGTCGAAGAAGCTGTCGACGAGCTCTTGCATCTGCGCTTCCAGCGAGGCGCAGATGCCCAACTTGTCCTCGAGGACGACCTCCTGGAGGTACTTGATGCCGCCCGGCAGGTTCTCGAGCCAGCGCGCCGTGCGCTGTAGCTTGTCGGCGGTGCGTATGTAGAACATCAGGTACCGGTCGATGATGGGGATGACCTCCGTTGGTGGTACGTCCTTGGCGAGCAGCTCGGAGTGCTTGGGCTTGGCACCACCGTTGCCGGCTACGAAGATGTTGAAGCCCTTGTCGGTGGCGATGAGGCCGAAGCTAGACAGGTTAGTCTCATACTCTCTCTCTCTTTCCCTCTCTCTCTCATTCGGGTAGGAAAAATCGGTTACTTACTCCTTGTTCTGGGCTTCGGCACACTCGCGGACACAGCCGCTAACACCGCCCTTGATCTTGTGCGGCGCACGAATACTCTTGTACCGCTCCTCCAACCGCACCGCCATGCCGACACTGTCGCCAACACCGTAACGGCACCACGTCGTGCCGACACAGCTCTTGACCGTCCTCAGCGATTTGGCGTACGCGTGTCCCGACTCCATACCGGCCTCGACCAGCATCCGCCAAATGTCCAACAGGTCCTGCTTCTTGGCACCGAACATGTCGATGCGCTGTCCACCGGTGATCTTGGTGTAGAGGTTGTACTTGGACGCCACGTTGCCGATGGCGATGAGCTTGTCCGGGGTGATCTCACCGGCAGACACTCGAGGAACGACACTGTACGTGCCGTTACGCTGGATGTTGCCGAGGAAACGGTCGTTGGTCTCCTGCAGACCGTGCATGGGCTTGTCCATGACATGGCGGTTCCACAGGGAAGCGAAGATGCTGCCGATGGTAGGCTTGCAAGCTTCGCAGCCAAGGGAGGTCGGGTCGTTTCCGGCCTCGCGCATCACCTCCTCGAGGGTCTGCAGCTTCTTGACGAGGATGATGTTGTACAGGTCGGCGCGCGAGTAGTTGAAGTGGGCGCAGAGGTAGTTCTTGACCTCGTTGCCCATGGACAACATGGTCTTGTTGAAGATGGTTGTCACCAGCGGCATGCAGCCACCGCAGCCGGTACCGGCCTTGGTGCATGACTTGATCTCGCCGAGCGTCTTGCAAGCACCGTCCTTGACCGAGTTGACAACGTCTCCTTTTGTGACGTTGTGGCACGAGCAGATCTGGGTGTCGTCTGTCAAGTCGTCCCCGTCGTCTTCGCCGTCCTTCTTGGCACCGAGAATGAGTTGGCTGGGAGGCATGTCCAGCTCCTTCATGTTCTTGACAATTGGCACCAACTTGATGTAGTCTTTCGTGTCGCCGATCATCATGCCGCCCAGCAGGTACTTGCCGTCCTCGGTGAAGATGTACTTCTTGTACACGTTCTGGAACGGGTCGCGGTATGTGAGCGCCTTGACGGGAGCTGGTGGCAGGCCGTTTGTTAACGTCTCGAGCGCGCTCTGCTCGTCGCCCTTCTTCGCTTTGCGAGCCGCCTTGGGGGGCAGGTATTGCGGGCCGTCGCGGTCAGCGAAGAAGTCGCCGAAGCTGGCGACGTCGACGCCCAAGAGCTTCAGCTTGGTGCTGAGGTCTGGTCTCTTGAATGCCCGCGGCTGGTGCAGCTTGGCTTGTGTGAGGTTGAAGGAGAGGACGTCGGCCATCTCGACGCCGGGGGCGATGAGGCCGAAGGTCTGGCTCTGCCAGCTGGCGCACTCGCCAATGGCGTAAATGTCTGGGATGTTGGTGCTCAGGTCGTCGCCGACGACAATACCGCCCCCGCGGTCGGCGCACTTGATGCCGGCCCTCCGCGCGAGGTCGTCTCGCGGTCGCACGCCGATGGCGAAGCAGATGGTTGAGCAGTCCATGCGCTCCCCATCCTCGAAAACGACCCCCTGGACGTGGTTGTCCTCCGTCACCTCGATTTGGCCGACCCGCTTGCTGAGCAGCACGTCAAGACCGAGGTCTCTGACCTGATCCACAACCATGGAGCCGGCGTCGTTGTCCAGTTGCCGACTCAACACCCAGCGGTTTCTCTCAATCAGCTTGACCTTCTCGAAGCAGTCCAAGTCCATCATGGCCTTGGCTGCCTCGAGACCAAGGAGGCCACCACCAACGACGGCTCCCACGGTGCCTTTCCGCTGGGCGGCGAAAGCGATGAGGTTGATGAGATCGTCAATTGTGCGGTACACGAAAACGCCTTTTGCGTCATGGCCCGGGGTGTGCTTGGGAAGAACGGCATCTGAGCCGGTGGCGATGACTAGAATGTCGTATGGCACGACCTCGCCATTTGAGCAGGTTACTGTCTTTGCCTGGGAGTCGATGTCTGTGACTTTGGTGTTGACGTGGTACCCCAATGAGCCTTGAGGTGTGCTGTGGTACTACTCATCGGATCAGCAATGAGCGAGGTTAGACGTGGGACCTGCACATACCCATTCTTCCGGGTTGAGGTAGAGATTCTCTACTTTGCGGTGGTCGAAGAAGCTCGTCAAACCGACGCGGTTATACGCCAGGTGAGGTTCTTCTCCAAGGACTGTTATGCTGTACTCATTTGCGCGGGCGTCCAGCTTCAACATCTTCTCACTTTCACACACAAAGTCAGTCGGTTGGTCAGTTGCGTGACTTGAAACTTGTCGCCACTCACATGAAAGCGATGCCGACCATGCCTAGGCCGACAACGACGAGTCTCTTACGTTCCGCCATCTTGGAGATGTCAAACGCTCTGAGACACGGAAGAGAGCCAGGATTGTTGTTGGAAGAACGAAATACAGATCAAGACACAAAAAAAGGGAAGGGGAAAAAAAGATGAAGGCTTCCTACGCAAACTGATATTTGTCGTCCAAGTCAACAGGCCACCCATTAAAAAAGACGCATCACCCGTCCCCGGCGCACAATGAAGTCAGCCCAAGGTTGATCCGCTGGGAACAGCATCTCCGGCGAGACGGACCACCCGCACCAGGTCCCAGGGGCGGCGGGCGTTGATTGGCCGCGACGTAGAAACAACGGCATCTGGAGGTGCATTTCCACGGTTAACTTTAGACCTTGTGGCCCGGACCACGGCTTGCATTGCCTGGCAGGGAGACTCGAAGTAAGAGGTGGCACGGTATTACATGTAGGCAATTGTATGGCGTCGAGGTCGATCGTGGTGATAAGGAGGGACCATCGGATGATAAGGCACGCCACGGGCGAATCAGAAGCGCAGCATCGGGGCCCGCAGCGGGCGGCTCTGGTTGCGCCCGCGGAGAAAGACACCCTCGGGCCCATTATCATGGCGTCTCTCCCTCCTAGCCTTCATGACCCTTCCCAGCCCCACGCGATCACTGAAACCGCGAGCGAATGAGGGACCAGGGTGGTGCGTGGGGAGACCTCTGTTCTCTGTCTCCTAGGAGAAAGAGAATGCTTCTCAATGCGCCAGCGTCGCCCAGTATGCCCTCCCTTCGTTTGCCCGCAGAGCAGTCGCCAGATAACAGATAAGCGCGAGCTTATTTGATTTCGACGGGGTTTGATTGGACAGCCACGGCCGATATCAGTCCTGCAGACGGCGGGCGGGCTTGGGAGATACACATGTTCCAGATTGGCGTTGCCGACACTCTCGCGCACGCAGACATAGTTCTTCATGACACATTGCGGCGTCAGTAAGATGGCCGTATGGCAACCACGCAGATTCCACAGACTGGTTCAGTAGCAAGAGCACGACGGGGACACTCCACAGACTCTGCCCCCCCTCCCTCCGTCTTATCGTGGCGAAATTTGTCCCTGCGTCTGATCATTTCTGATACCGCCAGCAGAGGTCATGGCCTCTCCGCATCAGGCCACGGGAAGGAAATGCATTAGCAATCGGAACTCGGCTTGTGGCGCGCTGACAGAACGAAGACGGGCCGCAACGTCAGAGCGCAACTCAGAAATCACTCAACGGGTCGGGCCATTGCAACCTGAGCCAACGTCCTGTCTCGGCAGCAACGGCCTCTGAAAGAGGGGGTCTTGCATTTTTGAGACTTTCAATTGTTCCAACACTGGCCAGCCTCAGGGTATCACCAGTACTACTGTACAGTATATATTTACACAGACGTCGACGGGCTTCGTCACGCCGCCCGCCTCACTCCGAAGAAGTAGTTCCCGACCTTCTCGCTGCCCTGGACCTCCTTCCAGCCCAGGCCAGGCACGTAGACGACGCCCATGATGCGGGGCATCTCCCAGCCCTTGCCCATGAACATGCCTTTGAGCTCGTGATCGTTGATGTACTTGCGCCAGTCGTGGGTCCCCTTGGGCACGATGCCCAGGATGTCCTCGGCGATCAGGTTCGTCGTGAACCAGCTCACCCACGTGCGCGCGATGGTGCTCCCAATGAGCCACCCGCCGGGCTTGACGAACGGCGCGCACCGGTCGAGGAACTCGGCGGGCGACGAGACGTGCTCGACGACCTCGAACACGGAGACGACGTCGTACTGGTCCGCCGGCGTCGCGGGGAGGGGCAGCGTCTCAATCGTGGCCGACTTGTATTCCAGCTTGCCCCTCAGCGCCGGGTCCCGACGGGCGTGGCCTTTGGCGATGGCGAGGACGCCGGGCGTCGGGTCGATGGCGGTCACGGCGGTGGTGTCGGGGAGCCTGGCGGCGCTCTCTGCAAAGATGCCGCCGCCGCAGCCGACGTCGAGGAAGCGGGTGGGCGTGGAGGGCGCGTCGGGCTGGCTGGCGAGGCAGTCACGGATGAAGGTGTGACGGAGGGGGTTCATCAGGTGCAGCAGGCGGGAGGAGCCGTGGGGGTCCCACCAGTCGGCCGCGAGGGCGTTGAAGTGCTCGACCTCATCGGGGGAGACGGAGGAGAATGTCGAGTTCTGGCGGCGGGCGGCAGGTGCGGGTGCGGGTGCGGATGCGGATGGGGGTGCCGTCCGGAGGAGGGGCGCCGCAGCGGCGCGGGAGGTGTGTCGGGCAAGTGGACCCAGAGTGGTCCGCCGCAGTGCGCGCAGCAGAGCGGCTGTCGCCGGGCGTGAAGATGCCATGGCGATTGCGTGTCGTGAAATGCTGGGAAGGCGGGTGTTTGAGGATGCGGAATCCTGAGCAAGGGGGGAAAAAAAGATTGATGACAAAGCAAAGAAGGCGTCGTGACTTTTTTTTTTTTTTTTTTTTTTTTTGCTGGGGGGG